>WSYH01001244.1:40300-132769 GCA_036426205.1 Ascaphus truei | reverse complement strand
GTAAACATGTATCAATCACAGCATGATCACTCGGAGGTGAAGCAAAATTCTAAGGCCATTTGTGGAGACATTACCGTCCTACGTAAAAGACACAACTGATGTCTTACGAAAACTAGATGGCATTTCACTTAATCCAGACTCTATTCTAGTCGGTCTCGACGTGGAGGGGCTGTACTCCAGCATCCCTCACGAAATTGGTATGAATGCTGTCGCATACTATCTCAGAGCAAGAAACACTGACTGTACATCACATAACAGTCTAGTCCTTAAACTGTTGGATTATGTACTGACCCACAACTTTTTCATTTTCCACAACATTCTGTACCACCAAATACAAGGTACAGCTATGGGGACCACATGTGCTCCCACCTATGCTAACTTATACCTAGGCTGGTGGGAGGAAACAGTGGTCTTCATAGAGGAAATGGAAATATATACTGAACATATAGAGTTGTGGGTCAGATACATCGATGACATTTTCCTGATATGGAACGGTACTGAAAAACTCCTGTACACCTTCATCGAACGTCTAAATAACAATACTTTCAATCTAAAACTTACTACTCTTTTTGATAGAAACAAGATTGAATTTTTGGACATTACCATATCAAGGACAGACACTGACACTGTTGAGACCAGTATATATAGGAAGCCCACCTCGACCAATAGTTTACTGAGAGCCAACAGTCATCATCCTAAACATGTCACAGACAATATCCCAGTAGGACAATTCCTGAGACTGAGACGAAACTGCTCCTCCACATCTGAGTTCAAAATACAAGCTATCGACATGTCCAACAGATTCCTCATGAGAGGCTATAGTAAAAAATTAATCAAAAGAGCTTACTATAGGGCTATGACTTCAGCAAGAATAGATCTTTTGACACCCAAGCAAATCACACCCAAAGAAGATGTGATTAGATTTATCTCCACGTATAATAGCCAATCTAAAATTACTAAAAACATCCTAAGTAAACATTGGCATATCTTGCTTAGAGACCCTGACCTGAGCAAAGTTCTCAGAGACGTACCCACTACAGGGTATAGACGTAATAAGAACCTTCAGGATAGGCTGGTTCATAGTCACTTTAACAAATCCCAACAAAAAACATGGCTAGGCACTAAACCAGCCGGCTCATATCCTTGTGCTAGGTGCAAGGCCTGCGCCTTTATGACGGTAACAAAACAATTTAGAAGCTCTAATAACTCTGATATGTATAAGATCAAAGACTTCATTAACTGCCTCACCTGTGGAACCATTTATCTCATGACCTGTGACTGCGGAATCATGTATGTAGGGAAAACACACAGACCCCTCAAGACGAGGATATTGGAACACATAGGCAATGTCCGAAATTCCACAGATACCCCGATTGCTATACATCTCATATAGGATCACAAGGGAAATCCCAAAGTGATGCACTTCTGTGGTATAGAACACATCGCAAAAGACTCAAGAGGGGGTAACTGGGACCGTCTGCTACAGCAAGAAAGCCGATGGATTTTTCAGTTACAAACTATGGTGCCAAAAGTCTAACGAAGGTTTTTATTTTTTCAACCCTTCATATAGAATGTCATTCTAGCCTAAATTATATACGGCTCCAAGAATTATGGTCATTATCAGTTATCCAATCCTACACAGTACTTTCAGTTAAGTTTATCTTAATAGACCGCATTGACCACTAAGGGCAGGCCTTTCTACGTTAGTAACATCCTACACAATCACACTATTTATTTAAATAATTATTATTTATTGTCACCACTAATATCA
The DNA here is from genome assembly GCA_036426205.1 of Ascaphus truei. Taxonomy (NCBI): domain Eukaryota; kingdom Metazoa; phylum Chordata; class Amphibia; order Anura; family Ascaphidae; genus Ascaphus; species Ascaphus truei. Next base: position 130,998 of record WSYH01001244.1, on the reverse strand, counting down.
CTTATATTGTTATTTAGATGCATGTTAATATCATCCTCACCCAATATAGTCAGCACCTTCCTCGATCACCTATATATAGCTGTTTCACCATACACTTATTTTTATCAATTTATTTTACATTATCTCATCACAATTATGCATAACCTAAATCACTCATTCACTCCTACACAGTACATTACACATAGCACTTTTTAGATATGTTTTCAATTTTAATACACCTGCATTGTCCTTTAAGGCAGGTTCTATATGTGAGTCACACTCCTACACCATTAATATGTATTCACTGATTTTGCTAACCAACCAATAAGGTCACTATTGCAACTAAATAATCATATGTACTGTAGTATGTACTTACCTGTTTAAACAACGAATAGGATTTTTTCTTTTCACTACCCACACTGGTATATGAACAATAAGGCAATAACAACAGCAATAACTGGACGACTCTGACATCATTTATTTATTTTATTGAAATGAACAAAGTAACAACCAGATCGGCACTTCTTTATATTATTTTGCATCGCTGCACAGGCATCCACAGTGTTCAGCTAAGAGGCAATCAGTAAGCTAAACACACACTCGAGTTTCATTAACACCCCCTGTAGGCTAATGAACTGATTGACTCCTTACTTACCTATCACAGTAAGTGGAAACAAAAAGAAAACAGCGCACAACGCCAAATAGTGAACGAGTAATAAAAATGTATTACATAAAAAGGGGTATAAATCTGCGTCACAACATAGAAAGTTCATATGCTTTAGTGATATCCACTTGTTTACCACTCCATGTTGTAGACAGGGGAATCTGGTACTCAGCTTTCTCCACAGGAGCCTCTGTGGTGACTGTGGGGCACAGGATCCCTCACACACTTTTCATCCAGCAGGATGCTGCTTTCGAGGGAGTTCCTTAACAGCAGTCTGGCTCCACTACAGGCGGCAATGTGCCTCCTCCAGGGGGTCTCTTCCTTTACAGTCTTCGTTCTTTTCTCCTTTGGAGATTTCACCGTTTTATCAGCTGCTGCAATGGCAGGGCAGTTCAGAGCCGATGGAAAGGCTCAGCAGAACACTTCCGCAATTGCGTGCGCCTGCACAACGTGCCATGATGCCGCTCCATCACGTGGTGTGGCGGAGTGACGTCACAGGTCCCGTGGCAATGGTGAAGGAGCAGGAGAAAATCCCTTAGAGTCTCTATAACGGTGCATAAAACGCTCAGTCACACACTAACACCAAAGATAATGGATTGAATGCAGATCCAGGGAACAATAAAAAACAATGTAATGGCATAGATAAAATACATCCAACGCGTTTCGTACATCTAAGTACTTCTTCAGGGAATAATTTGGCCATTACCCAGAGGTCTTAAATACCTCTCAAGATATCTCATTGGTCAGACTTTAAAGTTAGACCAATCAACTGAGCCATGGTCAAAAGATAGGGAAGATATACTATTACTTTTAAAACAAAACTTTTATTGGCAGAATTTAAAAACCAAATACACTTAACTAACCTTAATCTAATCTACCTACCATAAATATAACCTCAATATATAAAAAAAACCATGATGGAATAAAAAAGAAACACAATATTAATTTATCAGAAATTTAAAATATTAAAATAGACATCTACTAATCCTTTAAATATATAATGATTAACTAAAAATAATAGAGGATATAGTACAACAGGGAGAAGGAAAAGCAGAGTAAGGAGAGTATTAGCATGTCCCAAGGGTCAAACGGTGCCTTAAAATCCGTATCCAGGAACATGTCAGGAACATCAAAATTGGGTTTGAGAAACATAGTGTTTCGAGACACTTTTATTACACACCATGGTAAAGACACTTCCAGTCTGACTTTTAAGGGGATTCAGTTTATTCCAGTAAATAAAGAGGGGGGGATAGAGTTAAAACATTATCCTCTAAGAACTTATTGGATAACATAAATTAGATCCTATGTCCCCTAAGGGGCTTAATGAGGATGTGATATTTGGGCATTGTATTAATTATAATCATTAGCCCATATCCGCATAGACCCTTGGGACATGCTAATACTCCCTTCACTCTGCTTTTCCTTCTCCCTGTTGTACTATATCCTCTATTATTTTTAGATAATCTATATATTTAAAGGATTAATAGTGTCTATTAATTTTTAAATTTCTGATAAACTAATATGGTGTTTCTTTTTTTATTCCAGCATGGTTTTTTTTATATATGAGGTTATATTTATGGTAGGCTAGATATAGGTTACTGTTTATTTATTGTGTTTTTAAATTCTGCCAATAAAGTTTTTTTTGTTTAAAAGTAATAGTATATCTTCCCTATCATTTTGACCATGGCTCATTGATTGGTCTAACTTTAATATGTCTGACCAATGAGATATCTCTGAAGGTATTTAAGACCTCTGGGTAATGGCCAAATTATTCCCTGAAGAAGTACTTAGATGTACGAAACGCGTTGGATGTATTTTATCTATGCCATTACATTGTTTTTTATTGTTCCCTGGATCTGCATTCAATACATTATCTTTTGGTGTTATTGTGCTGACTGAGCGGTTTATGCACCGCTATAGAGACTCTAAGGGATTTTCTCCTGCTCCTTCACCATTGCCACGGGAACCTGTGCCGTCCTGCCGTCCACACCCGTGACGGAGCGGCATCGTGGCACGCTGTCCAGGCGCACGCAATTGTGGAAGTGTTCTGCTGAGCCTTTCCATCGGCTCTGAACTGCCCTGCCATTGCAGCAGCTGATAAAACGGTGAAATCTCCAAAGGAGAAACGAAGGACTGTAAAGGAAGAGACCCCCTGGAGGAGGCACATTGCCGCTTGAGACTCGGTCCCACTGAGTGTCTGAGCCTGTAGTGGAGCCAGACTGCTGTTAAGGAACTCCCTCGAAAGCAGCATCCTGCTGGATGAAAAGTGTGTGAGGGATCCTGTGCCCCACAGTCACCACAGAGGCTCCTGTGGAGAAAGCTGAGTACCAGATTCCCCTGTCTACAACCATGGAGTGGTAAACAAGTGTGATATACACTATTGCTTTGAACTTTCTATTTGATGATAGCAGATTTTATACCCCTTTTTATTGTAATACATTTTTATACTCGCTTCACATTTGGCGTTGTGGCGCTGTTTTCTTTTTGTTTCCATTCCCTAGAGTGGTGTGGGGTGCTGAGCCACCCCCAATGTTTAGATCAGCAACGCCCTTACCACGGTTATGATATAATTTATTATACAATCACTTATTCCACTTGGTATTGTTGGTTTATTGAGAACATTTATGGTTTAGTCACTGCACTTTATTTATTTATAAGTAGAAGTTAGATAGTAGCGCACAGTTTATTCTTGTTTTACTATCACAGTAAGGATAGGAGTCCTCTAACAGGATCTGAGAGTATAAAATGGACATGGGGGACGTCTTACTGCACCGACACACTTTATTCGAGCAATCCCAGTATGTACCTGGCAGATACTTGAATGCGCCGCTGCTCTCACCTCTGACAACCCCGTTGCGTTTGCCTTCCCAGCCTGGGTTCATTCCTGGTGGTATAGAACACATCGCAAAAGACTCAAGAGGGGGTAACTGGGACCAACGTCTGCTACAGCAAGAAAGCCGATGGATTTTTTTAGTGAGGAGGACTATATTCAAGATTCTATAAGTCTTCTATCAGATAAACAATGTTTACTCCATCCTACGTACTGATCCAACAGTATCCTATCTTAAAGAGCTAAAAATATACTAGATCTGGGTCGAAGAGAAAGTCATTAGCAAAAAAGAATATGAGTTCATGATGATTAAAAACACCTAGAATTGCCACCTTTTACCACCGCCAAGATTCACAAAGATAAGAACCTCCCCGGGAAGCCCATAGTCTCGGGTATAGGCAATATTACTGGTACACCAGCATATACCTAGACAAAATTCTATGGCCATTTGTGGAGACATTACCGTCCTACTTAAGACACAACTGATGTCTACGAAAACTAGATGGCATTTCACTTATCCAGACTCTATTCTAGTCGGTCTCGACGTGGAGGGCCTGTAACTCCAGCATCCCTCACGAAATTGGTATGAATGCTGTCGCATACTATCCAAGCAAGAACACTGCTGACTTTACATCACTAACATTCTAGTCCTTAAACTGTTGGATTATGTACTGACCACAACTTTTTTCATTTTCAAAACATTCTGTACCACCAAATACAAGGTACAGCTATGGGGACCACATGTCTCCCACCTAGCCAACTTATACCTAGGCTGGTGGGAGGAAACAGTGGTCTTCATAGAGGAAATGGAAATATATACTGAACATATAGAGTGTGTGGGTCAGATACATCGTGACATTTTCCTGATATGAACGTGATTACTGAAAACTCCTGTACACCTTCATCGAGTCTAAATAACAATACTTTCTCTAAAACTTACTACTCTTTTTGATAAAACAAGATTGATTTTTGGACATTACCATATCAAGGACAGAACACTGACACTGTTGGAACCTATATATAGGAGCCCACCTCGACCAATAGTTTACTGAGAGCCAACAGTCATCATCCTAAACATGTCACAGACAATATCCCAGTAGGACAATTCCTAGACTGCACGAAACTCTCCTCCACATCTGATGTTCAAAATACAAGCTATCGACATGTCCAACAAATTCCTCATGAGAGGCTATAGTTAAAAAATTAATCAAAAGAGCTTACTATAGGGCTATGATTTCAGCAAGAATAGATCTTTTGACACCCAACAAATCAAATCACACCCAAAGAAGATGTGATTAGATTTATCTCCACGTATAATAGCCAATCTAAAATTACTAAAAACATCCTAAGTAAACTTGGCATATCTTGCTTAGAACCCTGACTGAGCAAAGTTCTCAGAGACGTACCCACTACAGGGTATAGACGTATAAGAACCTCAGGATAGGCTGGTTCATAGTCACTTTAAACAAATCCCAACAAAAAACATGGCTAGGCACAAACCAGCCGGCTCATATCCTTGTGCTAGGTGCAAGGCCTGCGCCTTTATGACGGTAACAAAACAATTTAGAAGCTCTAATAACTCTGATATGTATAGACAAAGACTTCATTAACTCTGCCTCACCTGTGAACCATTTATCTCATGACCTGTGATTGCGGAATCATGTATGTAGAAAACACACAGACCCCTCAAGACGAGGATATTGGAACACATAGGCAGGTCCGAAATTCCACAGATCCCCGATTGCTAACTATCTCTAGAGATCACAAGGAAATCCCAAAGTGATGCACTTCTGTGGTATAGAACACATCGCAAAAGACTCAAGAGGGGGTAACTGGGACCAANNNCGTCTGCTACAGCAAGAAAGCCGATGGATTTTTCAGTTACAAACTATGGTGCCAAAAGGTCTAAACGAAGGTTTTATTTTTTCACCCTTCATATAGATATGTCATTCTAGCCTAAATTATATACGGCTCCAAGAATTATTGTCATTATCAGTTATCCAATCCTACACAGTACATTGCAGTTAAGTTTATCTTAATAGACCTGCATTGACCACTAAGGGCAGGCCTTTCTACGTTAGTAACATTCCTACACAATCACTATTTATTTAAATAATTATTATTTATTGTTCACCACTAATATATCACTTATATTGTTATTTAGATGCATGTTAATATCATCCTCACCCAATATAGTCAGCACCTTCCTCGATCACCTATATATAGCTGTTTCACCATACACTTATTTTTATCAATTTATTTTACATTATCTCATCACAATTATGCATAACCTAAATCACTCATTCACTCCTACACAGTACATTACACATAGCACTTTTTAGATATGTTTCATTTTAATAACACCTGCATTGTCCTTTAAGGGCAGGTATCTATATGTGAGTCACACTCCTACACCATTAATATGTATTCACTGATTTTGCTAATCAACCAATAAGGTCACTATTGCAACTAAATAATCATATGTACTATAGGTATGTACTTACCTGTTTAAACAACGAATAGGATTTTTTCTTTTCACTACCCACACTGGTATATGAGACACAATAAGGCAATAACAACAGCAATAACTGGACGACTCTGACATCATTTATTTATTTTATTGAAAATATGAACAAAGTAACAACCAGATTGGCACTTTCTTTATATTATTTTGCATCGCTGCACAGGCATCCACAGTGTTCAGCTAAGAGGCAATCAGTAAGCTAAACACACACTCGAGTTTCAGTACACCCCCCTGTAGGCTAATGAACTGATTGACTCCTTACTTACCTATCACAGTAAGGATAGGAGTCCTCTAACAGGATCTGAGAGTATAAAATGGACATGGGGGACGTCTTACCTTTATCCCTCCTCCCCCTGAAGAAGCGTGGTAGTCACGTGAAACGTGCGTCGGGACGTAAGGCGTCACAGTCGTGACGTCAGTGGGTGGCGACTTTCTGTAACCGGCATCAGCAGCAGGCTTGTATCAATCTATGCAGCACACATGGTAGCCAGCCCTCTCGTATGACTAGGCTAATACGGGTTAAACTATACCAACCACATTAGAGAAATTACTCTCTGGCACCGTATAGGAGCTACACTTACGGGTATTGAGGATCACTATAGTGAATTATATTATATTACCTTATGACCACGGAGTATCTTCTAAATGCGTGTATTTAACTTTATGAAACTGGTTCAATTTATTGAACAATAATACACAGCACTGTTTCTGTTGGGAGAACCTGAGGGCTCATTACACAAACGGAGTATAGCAGAGATATATGTACAATTTCTGCCTTGTGATATATATGCACCATCTGTATACTATGACATTAGCTTTGATATACATCTACTGCTGCGGCCAAGTTTATTCGAGCATTTGCCCGTTCTTGGCCGCAGCAGTAGCCTGGCGCGCGCCCGAGGGTGACGGGCGCGCGCCGAAGCAGCGGAAGAGCGCCCTCCGATCGGGGCGCTCTCCCTACCGCTGCCGGGTCCGCCGGGTCCCCCGGAACACCCTGCCGCCGTCCCCCACATCGCGGGACACCAGGGCTCCCTCGGGGAGCCCTGGACGCGCGTGCAGGGGGCGCAGGCTCCCGAAGACGCGTGACCGCGCGTCGAGGGGCGGCCACTAGCAAGCCGGGAAATCTCCCGGCTTGCGGATCTGGCCGCACTGCAATTAAGTGTGTCGGCAGTGTACATGGTTGCTTTCTCTGTTTGATGTACTATCTGTCCCACACTACACCAAAATATGCTCCTTGCATTAACCTTGCAGTACATACATGGTTTTTGCTTCACCTCCGAGTGATCATGCTGTGATTGATACATGTTTACCTTCCTAGGTACAATCTCTTGTCATGTTTGTTAGTGTCATATTTATTACTTTAATGGTCCAACTTTAGATATGTGATGTCCGAGTATGCCGGCAATTCACAGTGGGACACTCAAAAACATAAAATTTGTACATGTAACGAAAAATCTACATATAATAATTAAAGAAAACACATATCATTATTAAAAATCCCTATTATGTAGAGTGGTGAATAGTGTTTTTGTTGTCATAATCCATCGGTGTATTACATATGTTAACAACACAACATACATTGACTTATACCGGGACCAGCCCCACGCTCAATTCTTAGTACGTGTCCATAGCATTGAACCAAAAAACAACCCAATGGATATATGTGTGGCAGGTACAGTGTGGAGGTAAACATGGTGATCAATCGTATCAGTTCTTCTCACTATCAGTTCTCTATCATGATCAGCGAAGACCGGTGTCTATATCTTCGGACACTCGGTTCTTGTCTCTATCGCCTTCTAAAATTGAACATCAGTTTTCAAATGGAGAAATTATTGGTGTTAATAGTTGGGAGTTATTTGCTAGGTTTATGGGTGTTGTTGAGTGGAAAGCAAGTAACCTTGTATTACTGCAAGGTTAATGCAATGAGCATATATTGGTGAAAAATAGTGTGTGGGGACAGATAGTTACATCAAAACGAAGAATGCAACCATGTCGATGCTATAGGCCAGCTAATGTCATAAGTATAAATGGGGTTGGGTACCAAATACAGTGCAGTATGATATCTACAAGGGCAAGAAATTGTACCGTAGTCTCTCTGCTGGTACTAACCTCAGTATGTCATGATAAGTTATATCATCCTCATGGTTATGGTGTCACCGAGTGGGTGGTGTTTGTAGCGAAAGGCATCTCTAGCCACCACTAAAAACATACGTAAGCGTAGTGATTCGTTTGATTTGTTCTAAATATGATGACTCAGTCTCGTAAGTGTGTTGGTTTAAGGTATCTATGTTAACTACACGCATTAAGTAGGATAATCTCCTGTTGGTGCATAAAGTTAATTTAATATAGATTCATCTATCACTACGTAGGTCCTGCAATACCAAAGTTGGCTAGCATACGTATACGCTGCGCAGAGAGTAAGTTCCTCATCAATGATGCGATGTAATTATAGTATACTAAATAAAAACGCGGGGGGAGTAGGCACTAGAATCATACATAGAGGGCTGGTGCTAGCATGTGTAGCTCATATGATTGATAACAGAACACATTACAAATTGGCATGATGGCCAGAAGGGGAGAAAAGGAGAAAGTTACAGGATATCTACTCGCGCACTGTCCTTAGCGATAGAAACGACTGTGCGGCGCTTATAACCACTCGGTACCCGATCTAGCACGGGTTTTCGTACTGTGTACACATCCACGTACCAGCGCAAATTGCATCTCATGGGGGGAGTGAGCGGTATAGATTACAGTGGTGAGAGTGCAAGGCCACCTCATGATCTCAGAAGTGTTGACAGCGAATCATACATTCTCCAACTCGCATGTTACGAGGACATCGTGCGCTCCCTGATTATCCTCCTGTGTGGTTGCGATCCGATAGCCCGTGTACACAGAACAAGAGTACATGCAAACCAGTTCAGGATAGGCACCGCCTCACATATGCAGAGTTACATACTGAACTACATACGATGATGTGTGTTCTCTAGTACATCACGTGATATCACCATCTTCTGAGCTGGATACCGTGGATGCCTGTGCCGATGCAAAATAATGTAAGACATTGCCGATCTGGTTGTTACTTTGTATTTTTTTCAATAAATAAATAAATGATGTCAGAGTCGTCCAGTTATTGCTGTTGTTTTATTGCCTTATTATTCTCATATACCAGTGTGGATAGTGGGAAGAAAAATCCTATTCGTTGTTTAAACAGGTAAGTACATACCTACAGTACATATGATTATTTAGTTGCAATGTGACTTATTGGTTGGTTAGCAAAATCAGTGAATACATATTAATGGTGTAGGAGTGTAACTCACATATAGATACCTGCCCTTAAAGGACAATGCAGTGTTTATTAAATGAAACATATCTAAAAAGTGCTATGTGTATGTACTGTGTAGGATGAATGAGTGATTTGCTATGCATAATTATGATGAGATAATGTAAATAAATTGATAAAATAAGTGTATAGTGAAACAGCTATATATAGTGATCGTGGGAAATGCTAACTATATTGGGTGAGGATGGTATTAACATGCATCTAAGTAACAATATATGTGATATATTAGTGGTGAACATAAATAATAATTGTTTAAATAAATAGTGATTGTGTAGGAATGTTACTAATGTGAAAGGCCTGCCCTTAGTGGTCAATGCAGGTCTATTAAGATAACTTAACTGCAATGTACTGTGTAGGATTGATAACTGATAATGACAATAATTCTTGGAGCCGTATATAATTTAGGCTAGAATGACATATCTATATGAAGGGTGAAAAAATAAAACCTTCGTTTAGACCTTTTGGCACACATAGTTTGTAACTTAAAATCCATCGGCTTTCTTGCTGTAGCAGACGTGGTCCCAGTTACCCCCCTTGAGTCTTTTGCGATGTGTTCTATACCACAGAAGTGCATCACTTTGGGATTCTCTTGTGATCCTCTATGATATGTCTAGCAATCGGGGAATCTGTGGAATTTGGACCATTGCCTAGTGTTCAATATCCTCGTCTTGAGGGGTCTGTGTGTTTTCCCTACACTACATGATTCCGCAGTCACAGGTCATGAGATAAATGGTTCCCAGGTGAGGCAGTTAATGAAGTCTTGATCTTATACATATCAGAGTTTTAGAGCTTCTAAATTGTTTTTGTTACCGTCATAAAGGCGCAGGCCTTGCACCTAGCACAAGGATATGAGCCTTGGTTTAGTGCCTAGCCCATGTTTTTTGTTGGGATTTGTTTAAAGTGACCTATGAACCAGCCTATCCTGAAGGTTCTTATTACGTCTATCCCTGTAGTGGGTACGTCTCTGAGAACTTTGCTCAGATCAGGTCTCCAAGCAATATGCCAATGTTTACTTAGGATGTTTTTAGTAATTTTAGATGTGGCTATATACGTGGAGATAAATCTAATCACATCTTCTTTGGTGTGTATTTGCTTGTGTGTCAAGATCTATTCTGTGCTGAAATCATAGCCCTATAGTAAGCTCTTTTGATTAATTTTTTACTATAGCCTCTCATGAGAGATTGTTGGACATGTCGATAGCTTGTATTTTGAACTCAATGTGGAGGAGCAGTTTCGTCGCAGTCTCAGGAATTGTCCTACTGGGATTTGTCGTGACATGTTTAGGATGATGACTTTTGCTCTCATTAAACTATTGGTCGAGGTGGGCTTCCTATAATACTGGTCTCAACGTGTCATGTCTGTCCTTGATTGGTAATTGTCCAAAAATTCAATCTTGTTTCTATCAAAAGAGTAGTAGTTTAGATTGAAAGTATTGTTATTTAGACATTCATGAAGGTGTACAGGAGTTTTTCAGTACCGTTCCATATCAGGAAAATGTCATCGATGTATCTGACCCACAACCTATATGTCAGTATATTTCCATTTCCTCTATGAAGACCACTGTTTCCTCCCACCAGCCTGGTATAAGTTGGCATAGGTGGAGCACATGTGGGTCCCCATAGCGTGTACCTTGTATTGGTGGTACAGAATGTTTTGAAAATGAAAAGTTGTGGTCCATACATAATCCAACAGTTTTAAGGACTAGACTGTTATGTGATGTACAGTCAGTGTTTCTTGCTATGAGATAGTATGCGACAGCATTCCTACCAATTTCGTGAGGATGCTGGAGTACAAGCCCCTCCACGTCGAGACCGACTAGAATAGAGCTGGATAAGTGAAATGCCATCTAGTTTTTCGTAAGACTCAGTTGTGTCTTTTACGTAGACGGTAATGTCCCACAAATGGCCATGATTTTGTCTAGGATATGCTGGTGGTACCAGTAATATTGCCTATACCCGAGACTATGGCTCTCCCGGAGGAGGTCTCTTATCTTTGTGAATCTTCGGCAGGTGGTAAAAGGGGCATCTAGTGTTTTTAAATCATCATGACCATATTCTTTTTTGCTAATGACTTTCTCTTCAGACCCCAGATCTAGTATATTTTTTAGCTCTTTAAGATAGGATACTGTTGGATCTACGTAGGATGGAGTAACATTGTTTCTGATAGAAGACTTATAGAATCTTGAATATAGTCCTCCCACTAGAATAACAATGTTACCCCCCTTGTCTGAAGGTTTGAAAATGGTCCTATCTGTTTCTAGATCCCTCAAAGCAAGTATCTCGTGATAGGATAAATTCTGCGATCCTTTATGTTTTTTTTTATACTGGTTAGTCATTTGTTACAGTTGATTAAAAACTGAACACTGGGACAAGTTTCTGTGGTGGTGGTGAATTTGGATTTGGGTTTGAGGTCTGTGAATGGACCTTCTCCCGGTAATCTCAAACTGTCTTCCTCTAATTCTTCCAGATTTTCTAGATTTAGGACGTCTTTGTGTTTAGGAATTCAAGGGGGGTAGGGTTTCTTTCTTGATCAAACTCTTTGATCACCACCGATACTATTGTATTTAACACCCTTACAGCACCTGTCATTTATAATTACATTGTTCAAATTATTCAAGGTGACAGCGGTCTATTTCACTTATTCAACATTGCTTGAATACCCTGGGGATTTGAGGCCTACCAGACGGAACAGCAAACTGCAGCCCCAGAGCAGAGCCCCCTAAAGGAACATGGCCCGGTATCCATCTCTCCCCTGGCATCCCCTGCTAGCTGGGGGGCAAGAGCTACCACAAGGGCAAACTCGCAGGAGGGAGAATTGGGTGAGTAGCCCGTGGACTATTAACCTGAGGCAGCACGAGGCTTTGGAGTGGCTGGCTAGCTCCCAAAATGGCCGCCATGGCCCTGTAACGGAGAGGGAGCGGAGCTCCGAGCATACCTTCCCTAGGCCGGGCGTCAGTCGGAGAGCGCCTCTCTGTACCTCCCTCCACCTGTCAACTCCACTGGGGGGAGGGACTGGGGCTACCGGCGGGGCATACGGAGGTGGTGCGGGGCCCTGGTGCAGATGCAGGCTGCCTAAGATGGCCGCTTGGTAAGGGAGAGGGGGCTGAGTGCCGGATTTACCTGCTCCTGGCCGGCGGCCGGTCGGGGTGAGCCGTACGAACTGCCCCCTGCTTACCTGCACTCCCTCTGCTTTCCTCCGCCTTCCTGTGCCCCCGCGGTGAAGACTGAGCAGAGCTGCTGCTGGGAGTAGTGCTGCCTGGCTCCTTGCGTTTCAGCCTGCGTGTCTGCAAAATCCAAGATGGCTGCCGCAGGTCTGATTTAAAGTCACAGCTCCCCACAAGAAAATAAATAAATAAACAGAAAACCAAAAAAAAAAATAACAAAGCAGCTTAAACCTTGCGTGGGGCTTGCAGGTTGCAGGGGGGGACCCAGGGCAGTGGTGGGAGCGGAGAGAGGGGAAGGGGGAGCTCCGAGGAGGTGGAGCGGGAGAGGAGAGGGAGAGGTACCATGCGTTCCAGCTTGAAACGCAGCTGTGTCCCAGCCGGATCCAAAATGGCCACCACTGGCCTGAGTTAAAGGCACAAACACACACAAATAAACTCAGTGGCTGAAAATTGGAAAACAGAGCTTTGAATTGTTTTTACCAACACACTCTCTCCCCACTCCGACTCAGCCCCACTACCTACCCACCTACCTACCTAGGAGAAGGTCAACCCCCCCAGAGAAGGGGAAAAAACCAAACTAATAAATAAAAAATAAAAAAATGTGAATGAGCATGGTGCCTCAGGAATGAGGGTGCTTATGTCAATGTAAAAAAGGAAATATAGAACTTACATCACCCAAACAAAATCAGCTTCAATTCTACAGTATATATAAAAACTACCAATAAACAACAAATATGCCAACCACCAAAACACAAAAAAAAACCCAGCGGGAGGCCGAACTCTTCTTTAAAAAACCAAAGACAGGAACTAAAGATCAGGAAGCGTCTATCGCAGGCGAAGATGCAGAACCAGAACCTGACTCTGAAGAAGAGACAGATACTCCGCTTACTCGCAAAGAAATGTTGCAGTTTGTCCAAGACATCAAAAGTTCCTTCCGCTCCGAGATGCAGAGTTTCCGTCAGAGTGTCAGAGAGGAAATAGCGTCTATAGTAGACCGTATCGTGGACTTGGAGGAGAAAGTGGACACCACCGCCTCTGCCCAGGAGACCCAAGCCCAAGACATCCACAAATTAAAAACATAAGTTAAAACAATTTTCGAAAAATTGGAAGATACGGAAAACCGATCAAGACGCAATAATCTGCGGATCAGGGGGGTCCCGGAAGAAGTGGACAATGCTCAACTGGACGCATATCTCATCCAGCTCTTTGGGTCTTTGTTACCAGAAATGTCGGAAGAAAAACTCCAGATGGACAGAGAACATAGACTGCCTAGACCTAGAGGCCTGGACCCAAAAAAAACCACGAGATGTGATTACACGTTTACACTACTTTCGTAGTAAAGAGGAGATACTGAGAGCCGCTAGATCTGCTCCAAGGATAGAACAAGACAACGTTCAGCTTCTCATTTTCCCAGATCTGGCTCAAATCACGCTGAACAAACGTAAAATGTTCGCACAGGTCACAAACACATTGCGAAATAACAAAATACGCTACCGTTGGGGTTTTCCATGCAAGATAATATTTCTCTACTGTGGCAGGACGGCCTGTAGCCGAGGTCAGGGAACAGTCCATACAGTAGCGACAAAGTTTATTCGAGCAAATGCCGCTCGGCAGGATGCGTGGCGGCAGCGTGGAGAAGCGTTGGGAAGCGGCTCGTTCGCGTGACGTCGGTGACGTCACAGTCAAGCGAGCGCCCGGCTTCCCCGGCTTCCCCGGCTTCCCCGACTCCCCTGAAGGTTTGAAGTGAGGTAAGCGGGGGAGCGGGGAAGCAGAGGGGCACAGCAGGCGCAGCTAGAGGGTCGGGAAGATGTTTAAATTGCGCGCGGATGGGGGGGGGGGGGGAACGGAGGGGACGCGGCTGGATGCGGCTGATGTGCTGACTTTCCTAAGCACCAGCCGGAGTAAATCCCGGTGAACCGGCGGCATTTGCTGCAATAAACTTTGTCGGTGCTGTACGTGTAGTTTCAGGATAAATGAAAACGTTCAGTGGCTTTATTTCTCCACAGCAACGTAACATGCGGGTACACTGTCCCTTTAAGCAAATAAATCCTGATCCACGTTGGGAGAAAACTGACTAACACAGCAGTCCTAGCTAGCAGGCTGGCTGGCTAAACCATACCCAAACCGTAAGAGTCTTTTTAAGCAGTCATGCAAACAAATTAAAGAAATCTTACTTTGGCTGCAGTAAGTAGTGTGCTGTATCCTTCTGGCTAGCAGCACATCTATCCATGTGCTCTCCTCTGACACAGGCAGCTACTGCTGGTAACAAGATCCTTTATCTACCTTGCTGGCTCTCAGGTGTCAGCTTACATCATGATTAGCTAGCTTCCACCTGAGTTAACCCTTATGAGTGCTGGATGAAGCACTCAGACATATGTTTCCCAGGCATAACTGATAGGGGTTGACTTCACCCTGTCACATCTACCAAGAAAAAACATATATATTTCTCTCTCCAGAAGAAGGCGAAGAGAAATTGAGAGCAATGGGTCTCATTGAACCAGAGGAAATGGAGGCCTCCAGGCAGATTCAGCCCCCACCTAAATAACAGCGCCCAACATGGGTAAAGACCCCAACTTCACGAAGAGAAAAGAACCAGCCCACTTGAAATTTGGAGCTGATCAATCGTTGAGTTTCCAGTTAATTTTACAGACTGACGGAATGTTGTTCGGAACATAAGGCATAGCTGGACTTGTCGTTTACTCCAGCTAAGCTCTTTTTCTTGAACAGGAGTGGAGACACCTAGCGTCAATTCACTAACTCGAACCAATCTCAAAGACCAAGACGATCTGGTTATCAAGAATCTCCCGAAGATAACTTCCCATACTGTGAAAGGTTTTAGTTTTAAAATACAGGCTACCACGAGGGTTGCTTTGGAAATGTTTTTTTTCAAAATTGACTGTGTTTCTAAATGGACTAAAAATCCCAAAGCACCTAGAAACTGATTGGCACATGTTGGCCCAAGTTGGGGGTTTTCGGGCTCAGTCCTCAGGGGCCGTCGGCGGGCCGGCTTCTGTGGGTGTCCCTGTCTCGGTGCGGGTGGCTCGGACGGTGGCTCTGTCTTTGACTGGGTTTCTGGCTGGGCTGCCTGTGCTGTGGGGCGGCCCACTGGTGGCTCTTGGGGCCTGGGTTTGGACACCCTGGGCCTAATTCGAAACCGTTTTCTAGGTAAAAGTATGTACTAATTGCAGGATATCTATGTTATTTATTTTTTGCACTGTTCCGTTTATGTCTCTCTTCCCCTATAGACTAAATATAGATTTCGAGATGGCCGAGCACTGGATGCCAGTCTGATCTACTCAATGTGAGAAAATTAAGGAAAGATAAGGTATTGTATTGTATTGTATGTCTTTATTTATATAGCGCCATTAATGTACATAGCGCTTCACAGTAGTAATACATGGGGTAATCAAATAAATAACAGATAATATAAATAACAGATCATGGGAATAAGTGCTTTAGACATAAAAGTAACATTTCGGAAGAGGAGTCCCTGCCCCGAGGAGCTTACAGTCTAATTGGTAGGTAGAACGTACAGAGACAGTAGGAGGGAGTTCTGGTAAGTGCGTCTGCAGGGGGCCAAGCTTTATGTATCGTGTTAAGAATATCCACAGTGCTATTCATATGCTTCTTTAAGCAAGTGTGTCTTAAGGTGGGTCTTAAAGGTGGATAGAGAGGGTGCTAGTCGGGTACTGAGGGGAAGGGCATTCCAGAGGTGTGGGGCAGAATGTGAGAAAGGTTTAAGGCGGGATAGGGCTTTAGATACAAAGGGGGTAGAAAGAAGACATCCTTGAGAAGAACGCAAGAGTCTGGATGGTGCATAACGAGAAATTAGGGATGAGATGTAAGGAGGGGCAGAAGAGTGTAAAGCTTTAAAAGTGATGAGAAGAATGGAATGTGAGATGCGGGATTTGATCGGAAGCCAGGAGAGGGTTTTCATGAGGGGAGATGCTGAGACAGATCTAGGAAAGAGTAGAGTGATTCTGGCAGCAGCGTTTAGGATAGATTGTAGGGGAGACAGGTGAGAGGCAGGAAGGCCGGACAGCAGGAGGTTACAGTAATCAAGACGGGAGAGAATGAGGGCCTGAGGTCAGAGCTTTAGCAGTCGAACAACAGAGGAAAGGGCGTATCTTAGTTATATTGGGAGGAAAAGCGACAAGTTTTAGAAATGTTTTGAAGTGAGAGGGGCGAATGTGAGAGAGGAGTCGAGTGTGACCCCTAGCAGCGTGCTTGGGCTACTGGGTGAATGATTGTAGTTCCAAAAGTAATGTGGAAGGAGGTTAGTAGGGCCAGGTTTGGGAGGAGTATGAGGAGCTCTGTTTTAGCCATGTTGAGTTTAGGCGTCGGAGGGCCATCCAGGATGATATTATAGCAGAGAGACATTCAGAAAACTTTGGTTTGTACAGCAGGTGTAAGGTCAGGTGTTGAAAAGTATATTTGTGTGTCGTCGGCATAGAGGTGATAATTAAACCCAAAAGGTGTTATTAGGTCACCTAGAGAGAGTGTGTACAGAGAAAAGAGAAGAGGTCCCAAGACAGAGCCCTGGGGTACCCCCACAGAGAGATCAATAGAGGAGGAGGAGGTGTTAGCAGAAGAGACACTGAAAGTACGATGGGAGAGGTAGGATGAGATCCAGGATAGAGCTTTGTTTCGAATACCTATAGTATGGAGAATGTGGAGGAGAAGAGGGTGGTCCACTGTGTCAACTGCTGCAGAGAGGTCGAGTAATATGAGCAGAGTGTAATGACCTCTGTCTTTGGCAGCATGGAGGTCGTCAGTTATTTTAGTGAGGGCTGTTGCGGTGGAGTGAGCAGAGCGGAAGCCAGATTGTAGAGGGTCTAGGAGAGAATAGGTGTTGAGAAAATGGAGCAAGCGAGAGAATACAAGACGTTCAAGGAGTTTAGAGGCAAAAGGCAGGAGGGAGACAGGTCGATAGTTAGAAAGACAGGTAGGGTCAAGCTTGTTGTTCTTGAGTAATGGTATGACTGTTGCATGTTTGAAGGAGGATGGAAAGGTTCCAGAGCAGAGGGAGGAGTTAAAAATGTGTGTGAGCGTAGGGATTATAGTAGGAGCTAGAGGTTTTAGGAGATGGGAGGGAATGGGGTCAAGAGGGCAAGTGGTAGAGGGAGAGGAGGCAATCAACAGCGACACATCCTCCTCTGAGACAGTGGAAAAAGAGTCAAGGAAGGCAGGAGGAGAGTTAGGAAGAGGTGTAGGATGGGAGGAAGAAACAGAGCGGATGTTCTGCCGTATGGATTCCACCTTTTCCTTAAAATAGTCAGCAAAGTCCTGAGCGGAGATGGAGGAAGGAGAGGCAGCTGAGGGTGGTTTGAGTAGAGTGTCAAAGACAGAGAACAGTCGGCGTGGGTTAGACTTGTGCATGTTGATTAGTGCAGAAAAACAGGCTTGTTTAGCTTGCGAGAGGGCAGAGTTGAAACAGGATAGCATAAATTTGTAGTGAAGGAAGTCTGCGAGAGTGTGAGACTTCCTCCAGAGGCGTTCAGAGGAACGAGTGGAGGAACGCAGCATGCGCGTGTGGGAATTTAGCCAGGGTCTAGGGTTAGAAGGGCGAGTGCGGCAGAGAGAAAGCGGGGCATGTAGATCAAGAGACGAGGACAAGGCAGAGTTGTAGTTCCTGACCAGGTTGTCAGGGTCTGTAGCAGAGCTGAGAAAGGAGAGGGTGGAGCTTAAAGTGGACTCAAAGTCAGGTAAGTGAATAGAGCGCAGGTTTCTGCAGAACCGGGGGGTAGATGGAGGTGGCGAAGGGGAGAAGCGAGATAGAGAGAATGAGATGAGGTGATGGTCAGAGAGAGGAAAAGGGGAAATGGAGAAATCAGAGAGAGAAAAGTTTTTAGTGAAAACCAGGTCTAAGTAGTGGTCATCCTTGTGGGTGCTGGCTGAAGTCCACTGTTGAAGGCCAAAAGAAGAGGTTAGAGAAAGAAAGCGGGAAGCCCAAGGGAGAGAGGGGTCATCAATGTGGCAATTGAAGTCCCCAAGGAGAAGAACAGGGGAGTCTGAGGAGAGAAAGAAAGAGAGCCAGGAGAGAGTGAGAGAGAAAGGCAGAAGGGGAATGAGTAGAGGTAGGTGGGCGATAGATGACCGCCACATGGACCGGGAGAGGAGAGAAGATCTGGACAGTGTGAGCCTCAAAGGAGGGAAAAGCAAGAGAGGGGGGAATAGGAAGGGTTCGGTAACGGCAGAGAGAGGAGAGCAGGAGCCCCACGCCTCCACCCCTGCCATCAGGGTGCGGAGTGTGGGAGAAGGAAAGGCCACCGTAGGAGAGGGCAGCTTCCAGAGCAGAGTCAGACTGAGTGAGCCAGGTCTCAGTTATAGCAAAGAGAAGCAGGGAGTGAGAGAGAAAGAAGTCATGCACAGAGAGGAACTTGTTAGAAAGGGAGCGAGCATCCCAAAGGGCACAGGAGAAAGGGAGAGAGGAGGGAGGGTGGCAGGGGATGGGTATGAGGTTGGAGGGGTTAACACCAGAAGGAGTAGAGATTGCATTTGGCAGGCGAGGACGAGAGCAAGTAGAAATAAGGCAGGGACCAGGATTGGGAGAGATATCCCCAGAAGCAAGGAGGAGAAGCATGGATAGGAAGAGGATGTGTGAGGATGATTTGTAGGGGTGTGTTTTAGTGTAGGGGATATAGCTGTGTGGTGTCAGAGGACGCAGGTAAGAAAGGAGTTCATGTGAGCTGAGAAGTGGGGAAGGAAGGAGAGATGGAGATATATGAATAGAGTTAGAGACATACTGAGGCTGGTAAAAAGAAGTGCATAATTTGAGAAGAAGTGAAGTCACAGCAAATATAAATGGTAAAGTCAGCATCACAGCAGTAATGATGCAGTCTGGTATTGATGATATCCTCCTTTCCAGCGTAGGTCAAATGCAGGAATCAGGGCCAGATGGGGTGTCCACTTCTTCCTCACTTCTTTTCAACTTCCTTTTAAACTTCAGTTGTTCAGTCGTCTTGCCACTTATAATGGGCCACTTGGATATGGGCTGCAAGAAGACTAGCTGTTCTGACTGGGTTTATATAGGCCTAAAAAGTCACCTGACAGTGGTTCTGTCTGCTTAATTAGCACATCTGAGGCACATTCAAACAGATTGTTTCCTACACAGGGTGTTCCCTGCCTAGGTGTCAATGCTTAATGTGAGAAAATTAAGGAAAGATAAGGTGATGTAAATAGTTACGATGTTTCATTTCCCCCTCGTTTTTCTGTATCCTGATGTGTAATACTACACATACAATCCACCCCGTACTTACCGGGGTGTTGCTTTTGCTTTTGATTTCTGAAGATTTGGCTCCTAAACAAAGGAGCACTGTGGCATTAAGCCATTGGGCTGCAACCCGCCCCCCACAGGTTTGCGCATCCCATGACTGCGATACACTCGCATCACGGGACCTGAGATGGTTGGTCCCCCCAAACATAGTTTGGAAACCGGGGTCCTCTTTTTACCCCACCCTACCCTGTCCACCCTCCCCCCACACCCAGTTCTACAAGCATTTGTTACTACAGAAGGTTAATATGTGTATCTCTCAAGGTGTATGTTCATGATACAGACTGTTTACAATAGTTAAGATTCTGTTTCTTCTGCTATACATAAGTCATCACTCTGTTCACCTGTATCATAGACCTTTCAAGCATCACTATGCCGATTAATATAATTTCCCAAAACACCAAGGGCCTCAATACCCCCCGTAAGAGACGAATAGCCTTTCAGAGGCCAAAAGACTAGCAGGAGATATCATTTTGTTACAAGAAATGCATCTGAAAAAGGAGGATCAATCACTACTGTACAGTAGCGACTACCCTCTAATCTATCACTCATCATCCCATACAAAAAAAATGCGGTGGCTACACTTTTCTACAAAAATCTAAATTTCAAAGTAGACAAAATTAAAAATGACCCTGCTGGGAGAATTTTAATTGTTACATGATTACTAGACTCTACCATCTGACAATAGCTAACATATATGCCCCTAATGAAAATCAAGAATCCTTTTTCCAGGAGCTCACAAATTTAATAAACTCTGTGCAGAAAGGTTTTCTAATTCTTGCAGGGGATTTAAACGCAATCATGGACCCAAATTTAGATACATTTCTCAGTCTCCACAAAAGATAGTTCCCTCAACTCGTGGTCTCGTATCCATGACCAAGGATCTGATGGTGGTAGACTCCTGGAGATTAATGAACAACAAGGAAAAAGATTTCTCCTTCTTCTCTCACCCCCATAATAGCTATTCACGTATAGACTATATTTTAATTGACCAACAAATTAGCGATAACATTTCCTCAGCAATAATTGCCCCCTCTGCTTGGTCGGACCATTCTACAATTATAATTAAACTGGATGGCCTCACCACCAAAAACAAAACAAGGTTGTGGTCCTTAAATGAATCATTATTGTCATACCCACAAAATCTCCAACAATTGGAAGAGGAACTTGTCCAATATTTTGATATAAATAACACCCCGGACGTTTCCCCTTTTACCCTATGGGAGGCCCATAAATCTGTGCTTAGAGGTAAGCTGATCGCTCTGGCTTCTCGGAAAAGGAAGGAAAAAGCGGAACACATTGTGACATTAACACAAAAGTTATCAGAACAAGAAAGTATCCATAAAGCAAATCCCTCCCGAAAAAACTATAGACAAATAATCTCAGTTAGAGGGCAATTAAATCTTTTGTTAGTGACAAACGCAGAGAGAGCTATACGATGGACCCAACAGAAATACTATGAAAAAAGCAATAAGGCAGATAAAATGCTGGCACGTAAGCTAAAACAAAAGCAGTTTAAAGCTAGGATCCATAATATTTATACTAAAAATGGAAAGATATCAAATAGCCCCAAAGTTATAAGTGATGCTTTTAAGGAATATTATACATCTCTTTACAATCTGCCTGGCCCAGTGGAAGAATCGGCTAAAAACAAAAAAGCGAAAAAAATTCAAAACTTTCTAACTCAATGCCGGCTCCGCACGCTGGAACCAGAAGATATAATAAATCTTGAAAAAACTATAGAACCCCCTGAAATCTTGGAGGCTATCAAATCTTTGAAAAATGGGAAGGCCCCTGGTCCGGATGGATTTTGAAATCTTTACTACAAAAAATTCTCCATAATACTTCTCCCACACTTAACCAAAGTATTTAATGAGATTCTTGTAGACCTCCCCCCACCAAGAGATATGCTACGAGCAACCATAGTAGTAATCCCAAAAGATGGAAAAGATCCCATGATGTGCTCTAGCTATCGACCTATATCTTTATTAAATACAGATCTAAAATTATACGCAAAAATCTTGGCCACTAGATTAAACAATATTCTTCCAAGATTGCTCCATCCGGACCAGGTTGGCTTTGTCTTGGGCAGACAAGCCCTTGACAACACAAGGAGGACGGTGAATTTAATACATGTAGCAAAACAAACCTCACGCTCATCATTATTACTTTCATTAGACGCTGAAAAAGCTTTTGATCGGCTGGATTGGCAGTTTATGAAGGCCACACTCTCACAAATGGGATTTACTCCCAAAATCTTAAACAGCATAAACACGTTATACTCTGTTCCAACAGCCATAGTAAAAACGAATAACTCCTTGTCTGACCCTTTCCCAATATCGAACGGAACCAGACAGGGGTGCCCACTGTCCCCCTTGTTATTTGCTTTGGCAATTGAACCATTAGCCTGCCAGATAAGAATGAACCCCAATATCACGGGTATCAATGTTGGACAGAAGGAATTCAAGATAGCTCTCTATGCGGATGACATACTATTGACGCTCTCAAACCCTCTTATCTCCCTCCCCAACCTTTTCCAAGCTCTATCTGAGTTTGGCTCCCTCTCAGGATACAAAATTAACCACTATAAATCTATGGCTCTTAGCTTAAACCTTCCCAAGGATATGGTAAAATTACTTCAACTTAATTTTGACTTCAAGTGGAATCAGACCCACATTAAATATTTAGGGGTTCAAATAACAAAAGATTACTCATCCCTATACAAAATAAACTTTAAACCTTTATTCAACCAAGTTGCAAAGGACTTGTCCATCTGGAATCCATACATCATATCTTGGTTCGGAAGGATCGCCACTATTAAAATGATCATTTTACCTAGAATACTGTACCTCTTCCAAACTCTCCCAGTAAAGATTTGTCAGAAGGACCTAAACAATATTCAAAATAAAATTCTGAAATTTGTATGGCAAAATAGACGTCCTAGAGTCCGCAAAGATATCCTTTATAAATCTAAGCTAGAAGGAGGCTTAGCCCTTCCAAACCTACAAAAGTACTATAGAGCGGCACAACTAGGGCAACTAATTAGTTGGCATTCAAACCCAACCGAAAAAAGATGGGTCGAACTAGAAGAATCGATCTGCTCCCCATGCGAAATTAAGACTCTCCTCTGGCTTAATAGAAAATCCAGACCAGTTGAGGTTTACACCAACCCGGTGTTATCTTTCGCATGTAATCTTTGGGACTCCCTTAAAGTTAGGTTCCAACTGACTGGTACCCCATCCCTCATGCAACCCCTGTTTTCAGATCCCTCCCTCCCTTTTTACACTAATAACCAACAATCCAACCTTTGGGTCCAAAAAGGACTCCTAAGCGTTAATGATATTCTTATCAAAGGTAAAGTCCCTCCGTTCATCTCGTTACAAACGAGCCACGACATTCCCTCCTCTGAATTTTTCAGATTTCTCCAAGTTAGGCACTATATTCAATCCATTTACAAGCAAAACCAACCACATGTGTTAACGCTATATGAAGACTGGTGTGTACGTCAGCCTGTTATGGAGGGCATTACTTCCAGGCTATACCATAGTTTGACGCCCGTCAAAAATAGCCAAATCCCTGATAAATATATGACATCCTGGGAGGAGGAGTTAAATACCAATTTGGATTTTGATGTCTGGAAAAATGTTTGGGAGGCTGCCTCCAAAAATTCTTCCTTTGTGGTGATTAAGGAGAATATTTACAAGCTAATATTTAGATGGTATATGACTCCTACCAGGTTGAACTCTTTTCTCCCAGGTGTCTCTCCTTTATGTTGGCGTGGTTGAGGCGAAAGGGGGAATATACTTCACATATTTTGGTCGTGTCCAAAAATTCAGCAAACATGGAGGGAAGTGTTTGCTTTAATATACAGGCTTCTGGGAATCACTGTCCCACAGGACCCAATATATACAGTCTTGGGAAAACCAATGGCCAATTGTAACAAAAAAGAAATTAAAGTTATCTCCCAAATTCTAAATGCTACTAGATGCACCATCGCCAAAAACTGGAAACAACCAACTCCCCCATCCTTAAACCAAATCAATAACAAAATCTGGCATATAGTCTACATGGAAAAACTCACTGCCTACCTAACTGGTTCCACTTCACAATTCTCAGAGACATGGGCTCCTTGGTTTAGACATGCAGGTATATCCCCATATTTAGACTAGATTATTCTGAACAGAGTGATTTAAGATTTAAGATTTATGATCTATGTTGTACCTCACCTGTTATTTAATATGTTACATGGTTTCAAATGCTGTCCCCTTC
The DNA here is from genome assembly GCA_036426205.1 of Ascaphus truei. Classification (NCBI taxonomy): domain Eukaryota; kingdom Metazoa; phylum Chordata; class Amphibia; order Anura; family Ascaphidae; genus Ascaphus; species Ascaphus truei. Next base: position 106,956 of record WSYH01001244.1, on the reverse strand, counting down.
CCCCCTTCCCATACTCTCCTCCCCTCCTAATGTGTAATCAGACTATTTGCAATATTGTACCGTTGTATTGTCCCCCACCCCCTTTTTTTCTTTTTGTACCCATCTTACTTTTGAAATATGATTAATAAAAAACTTAAGTAACAAAAAAAAACATTTGGAGAAAGTGAATGGGAAAGATTTGCATATCACTAATTTCAAGATGTACAAATATCGAGGCACTCTCTCGTGTTAATAGTATTGTTTGGTATTTCTTTGCACTTTCGGTTACCTATAGTTTGACACATTTGTGTTATAAAATGTATTATCATATTAATATACAGTTCTACTGTTCAATTTCTTATTCTTTATTTCACCATTGCATCAGTTACATGAATGTAATAGATTTTTGAAGCGTTTGCTTCTGACTTAATCCTCCAGGAATTAATTCCAGGTCCCTCTAGTGAAGGATGGGGTTAAATCAAATCCTGAACTGCAGAGAATAAATTGTCATTAACTGAATCTAGCATCCGTTAATCACTCTTGGGAAAGAGGAAACCGGCAATGAGGATAATTGCAAACTTACAGTATTTTACATCCTGTGTACGATATAAAACACTACCGTATTTAAATGCTAATGTGCAAAAACACAGAATTTTGGCCTTGCGGGACCCACAACTTCTATGCATATACTGTATAATTAACAATGTATGTTTCAAATATTTTGTGAACTAATTTACACTACATCAAATTATTTGTTTATGAGCACATACGGTATAAAGAAAAACATTCCAGCAAAACGTTTACTGTTGTAACATTTGTGAGTGAAATGTTTTGTTGTGCCACAATGCAAAAGATTGAAACATATGTTGAAGTTTAAAGAATGAACATGTTAAAAAAAATTAAATGTAAATGTAATTAAATGTAAACCAAGAGCAGGTATTACAAATTAAAAAGCAGATCATGGATATGATGTGTGTTTAATACAATGTTTGTTAGCCTGGTGGGAATGCCATTTTTTTGCACTTACTGAGATGATTAGCTTTAGAAGCCTAGTGGTTATATACAGTTGTGTGAAAAAGAAAGTACACCCTCTTTGAATTCTATGGTTTTACATATAAGGACATAATAACAATCATCTGTTCCTTAGCAGATCTTAAAATTAGGTAAATACAACCTCAGATGAACAACAACACAATGACATATTACACCGTGTCATGATTTATTTAACAAAAATAAAGCCAATTTTAAGACCTGCTAAGGAACAGATGATTGTTATTATGTCCTGATATGTAAAACCATAGAATTCAAAGAGGGTGTACTTTCTTTTTCACACAACTGTATAGAGCAATGGAGATTTTGTGCTTCTGTGTGTGTGTATAAATATACACGGCCAGGAGGATGGACCAGAAATGTCTGAAATGTCACCCGGAGACCTGTGGTCTTTGCAGGGGGTGTTGACTATATTGAGGGCAGACTGATATTATAAAGATGCAGTGGCCATTATTTTAACAAATCACTGTGCCGTTTTCGTGTTCTCTGCTGTACTCCACGCGGCATGAATGCGGCCAATCGCCCCAGGTACACTTGTTTATCGCGGTTGCTTTGTTTGAATTTCATGGATTGTGTGCAATTAAATGCAATGAAATGAATGAATTGTGATGTGTACAGTACTGTGCTACGGTGTCAATTTCAGGTGTTTAAAAGCCAGAACACTAAAATTCCATTTTATGCACGCGCCTGCACTCGTGTCTTAAGGCGGTTCGGTTGGAAGAAATCCCACGCCATGACATGGGTATTCCGAGGTATACACCGTGTGATTTGTTAAAATAATGGCCGCTGCATCTGTAGCAGTAATAACCGAGAATGCTCTTTCTCAGCCTTAGACCTACATTGGAATTCTATAGAATAAAGAAGTATCGCATGGAAGATCTCTTGCAACAAACTGGTGAGATGAAAAGAAGATTGTGGGCGCGAATGGATATTATCTATAATATTGTGGTGGGCAATAGGTGTTCTGTAGTCCACTTGTTTCACACCTGTTGTTCAGTATGTTTGTGAATAATACATATACTTCAACACCGTTGCCACAGATCTACATAATCTCAGTTAATTAAGGATACTCATTGTATCCTTATCATGGCCATGGATAAGATACTGTACGGAACAGTATGTTGATCTGATATGGTGCACTGCAGTGCACATGACATTTCACTATAGCACCGTGACAGGATGCCTTGTGGTTTGGTCAGTAAAGGACTCTCAAACCTCTAATTTCACAGAACGACGTTGTTTATTTAGGCAGACAGATAAAGGCAACAGCTTCTCAGGTATGTAAAGGGACAGTGGAACATCAATCATGTTTCAGTCCTTACTTTAGCTTTTGTGTCGAGTCCAACTTCATACCAGTCACTTCCTCTGAGAGATTTATTCCTCTTGACTCCTTTCTTTGCAGGCAAATCCTTCTGGAAAACTTGCTTCTGTGGCATTCCATGCCTGCAGTGAGACCCAGCTGTTTCTCAGGCAATCCACCTGAGAAATGTGAATCTGTCTTTAGCAGATTCCGCAAAGCACTGACAGGGAGCAACTTCCTGCCTTTTAAACAACAGTCCTTTTCAAATTTGGATCTCATTGCCAACAGCCTACTGTAGCATAGCTTATAACTAGGGTGTGGCCTCCTAAACCTGTACAGTGAGGGATTTAACTCTTCACTCTCTCACACACATACTGTATGGTTTTATTTGTGATACACTGTTAAAATGTATTATGGAAATTACATTTTATTAGGCGCACATACAGTAGCTATATTTTGACATTGTTTGTTTTGATACTGTTGTAGCCCCCTTTCCCTGTGACAACGCGTGCTGAGGATTACCTGCATGGCTCACAGGAGGCCTGAGCCTCCTCTACTGGGAGCCTTGGGTTGTCTCATCTCTCTGTTTAAAGTGCTTCCACCTAGGAGGGATCCTTGTGCAGAAGGATAACCCCTCACAGGAACCAATACAGTCAGGAAATGAGTTTACACACACTGGTATAACAAACGTACCTTTACTGACATATATATAACTCAATATGTAATAGCATATAAAGCTCCCAACCATATAATACCCACACAGTATATACCCCCACACAGTGTCCACACCCCGGTGTGGTTTTCCCCCAAAGTACTGAGGTGCCTGGGCCACCTAGTGTCCACGTATAATGCCCACCCAATGAGTGTGTGGAGTATACCCCGTGTGTGGCCGTTGCTGCACATTGGTATCTTACCTGGTCTTACGCCAGACAAGGCCTACTTAGATGGTGATCTGTTGGACTGCACTGTTATCCCATGACGCCGTCTACCGGATCCTCTTCATCTGCCAGGCATCCGCCTCTGGAGGGATCTCCGCTGGAGTGTGTCCCAGTAAAATGTCTATTAGAGTGCCACTGGTCTAATCCCAGACCGCAGTTAACTGCGTGGCGTCCATCACCTATGCTGTTCCATTGCGCTGCGCGATATTCAGCATGGCTTCCCCCGCTTGCCGGGTGCGCCCTGGTACTCCGATAGCTCCAGCTATGTAACGGATCAGGGGACACGCGCCTCCCAGCGGATCCCCCTCACCTCTGGCCCCATGGCGGCTCTCTGCCCTGGTTTCCCGCTCCTCAGCCTCTTACCTGTCCCACGCCGAGCTGTTCCTCCGCGGTGCACGCCGCATCCGCACGCACGCGATCGGGGCGCACGCACAGCAGCCTTACAGAGGGCGCGTGCACCCGATCCTCTTACCAGCGTCGCCCCCCATCGGCTGCAGGCCATTACCAGGAATCACACCCCTGTCTCTCTCCCTGTTCACCTGGACCTGTCCCTGCGATCACCCAGACAGGCCTCCGCTCCACCCCTTGCTACCATTGGACCTCCTTCCTTTATAACCCCAGTCTGCCCTCTCCGTCGTCGCTCAGCATCGCTTCTCTGTGGCTCCTGTGTGCAGTGTCTATGCCAAGCTCTGCTCTCTCTTGCAGCTCTTGTTCCTGTCCCTGCCCCTGTTTGGATACCCTTGGATTGATCTCGGCTCGGTTTGACTACGTCTACCTCTCTACCCCTGGACTCTGCTTTGGACCTCACCACGCTGCTTTCTCCTGCCCCTGACCCTAGGCTCTTGGACATTAACCCTCCGACTTCTGGCACCCCGGACTCAGCAAGTATATCGTTAACCCTTTTTCTCACCAGGCCCGGCAACGCATCTTACCACACTCCGGGCACGCCCTCACTGCTGTGGGTGTGTGTTATACCCTTACCCACCTCAGTACTGGGGACTGGCCAGGTCTGTGGGCATACAGGCGCTACATTATGCTGAGCCAAAAAAACGCAGACCCCCCTGAGGTGGGCTAAGGTGTCACTCTGGATCACTGGCAATTTTTAAGCGACCAAGTTACCGCTGTGACGCAAAAACTTTCTACACTCTCCCTGCGGGAATCTCCAGCTGCACCATCCCCTCCTGCCCCACTACCTATGGGTAATTTGGAACCACGTATTCCACCTCCTAACCGGTATGCCAGAGACCCCCTTACTTACCGGGGATTCTTGAACCAGTGTGACGTCCAGTTCGAGATGTCCCCATCTCGGTTTCCCTCAGGTTGTTCTATGGTGGCCTAGTCTATGCTCTGCTCACTGGCGACGCACTCGCTTGGGCTTCTCCCCTCAGGGAATACCGATCAGACCTAACCCAAGATTACCCCAGGTTCCGGCGAGAATTTCAGATGGTCTTTGACACAGCAGCACGTAGAGAGTCTGCCGCTTCTTCCTTGTTCCATCTCTCCCAGGGTTGCAGGCCGGCTGCAAGATATGCGGTGGAGTTCCGCACCATCGCTGCAGAAACCCAGTGGAACGATGAGGCTCTTGCCGCGGCATACTGGCAGGGTTTGTCCGAATCCCTCAAGGATGACCTCGCAGTTCATGTTCGTCCCTCATCTCCAGAGGATCTTATTGCACTCAGCATCCGGATGGACCAGCGCATTCAAGAGCGACGCCACAAGCGTCAGCGCCCTCGTTTTCTGTCTCCCTTGCATGTTTCTCCTAGGTCTCCTCCCTTGGCTTTTCCTGCGTTGGACACCCCTGGAACTGATGCAAATCGGTAGCCAACAGCTTCGGGCTGCTGAGAGAACATGCCGCCGAGATGAGGGTCTCTGCTACTACTGCGGCTCCCCGGAACACCAACTACGTTACTGTCGCCTGAAACCGGGAAACGAGAACGCCCAGTAAAGGTAGAGGGGCTTCTACTGAGTACCATTTCTCCTTGCCCCTCTTCCCCCAAAGAGCTACCGAAGAGAATCCTTCTCCCCATAACTCTTGTGTGTCCTAATGTCAAGGTAGAGGTTGAAGCCTTCATCGACTCCGGGTCTGGTGGCAACTTTTTGGATCACGACTATGCTTGCAATAATCAAATCCCGTTAGTCAAGAAGAAGTCACCTATCGGCCTGGAGGCCATCGACGGCCGACCGCTCCAACCAGCCTTCATTATTTGGGAATCTACTCCCCTCACCATGACCACAGCGGATGGTCATACTGGTCATCATCTTCGATGTCTTCCACTCCCCTACTGTCCAGGTCATTTTGGGACTGCCGTGGCTCCAGCTTCACAACCCACGTGTTGACCAACGAACTACCGATCCAGTGGGCTCCTACCTTGAAGAAGACGGTGACACCACCTGTTACCATGCTCGCTGGTCTCAACGCCTCTACTTCTTCTCTCTCTTCCCTGCCAGAGGTATACAACGACTTTTCGGATGTCTTTAACAAGACTCAGGCTGAAGTTCTTCCACCTCATCGTTCGTACGACTGTCCCATCGAATTAATTCCTGGAACCACACTCCCCAAGTATAAATCATATCCCTTATCTGTGCTCGAGACCGAGGCTATGGTGGCCTACATCCAGGAGAATCTTAAGAAAGGATTTATTCGAAATTCCACCTCTCCCGCTGGGACCGGTTTCTTCTTTCGTGAAAAAGGATGGCTCTTTAAGACCCTGTATCGACTTTCGTGGGCTTAACAAGATTACAGTCAAAAACCTGTACCCTCTTCCTCTAATTTCGGAACTCTTTGACCGGCTCCAGGGAGCCTCTATATTTTCCAAACTCGACCTGAGAGGAGCCTACAATCTCATCCGAATACGAGACGGTGATGAATGGAAAACGGCATTTAACACGCGTGCGGGTCATTATGAATACCTAGTGATGCCGTTCGGCCTCTGCAATGCCCCTGCCGTCTTCCAAGAATTTATGAATGATATCTTCCGGGACATTCTGGGAATCTTCGTCATCGTATATTTAGACAATATCCTCATTTTCTCCAAGAACCTACTGTAGAACAACACATTCGTCACACCAGGGTGGTCCTCTCTCGGCTGCGTGCTAACAGCCTCTACGCGAAGATGGAGAAATGTCTCTTCCACCAATCTTCCACAGCCTTCCTTGTCTATATAATCTCCGATAAGGGTTTCACCATGGATCCTGAGAAATTGAAGTCTGTTCTGGATTGGCCACAGCCGAATTCCCTAAAAGCCGTTCAGCGTTTCCTTGGTTTCTTTAACTACTATCGAAAATTCATCCGTAATTTCTCCACTATCGCTTTACCCATTACGGCTTTGACCAAAAAAGGTGCTGATCCTACACCATGGTCTTCTGAAGCCATCAAAGCCTTCGAGTTTCTCAAAAGAGCTTTCGTCTCCGCCCCCATCCTTCGGCATCTGGATACATCCCTTCCTTTCACCCTGGAGGTAGATGCTTCTGTGTGGGCTCTTCACAAGAAAATCTCTATCCATGTGGATTCTTTTCCAGGAAATTCTCTTCGGCCGAGAGAAATTATGATGTCGGGAACCGTGAACTTTTGGCTATCAAATTAGCTCTGCAAGAATGGAGACATCTCCTCGAGGATACCAAAGAGCCAGTAGCCATTCTCACCGATCACAAAAATTTGTTATATATTGAGGGGGCTCGTCGTCTGGGATCCCGTTAAGCACGTTGGGCACTGTTTTTCTCTCGTTTCAATTACACGATTTCTTATATTCCCGGTACCAAGAATATCAAGGCCGATGCTCTTTCTCGCAAATTCTCTACGGAGGAAGGATCTAACGAATCTTCTGAGACGATTCTTCCCGCAAAATATATTATTTCTGCCAATAATTTTGATATCCTGGATGAGATCAATAAAGGTTCATATTCCTAGGAGATTTAAGGTGCCAGAAGGACGTCTGTACTCTGCTCCACATTTTCACCACAAGATCCTAGAGTGGGGGCATTCTTCTAGATCTGTTGGTCATCCAGGCTTCAAGAGAACAGTGGATCTCATTAAACGGACCTTTTGGTGGCCTAAAATGAACAAGGACATTTTTGATTTTACCAGAGCTTGTTCTGTCTGTGCTCAGAGCAAGTCCGCCTGACACAAACCTTCCGGTCTCCTCCTGCCTCTTCCTATTCCGGAACGGCCTTGGAAGCATATTTCCATGGACTTTATTGTGGAACTCCCAAACTCTCTGGGGATGAATACGGTAGTGGACAGGTTTTCTAACCACACACACTTTATACCCCTCAAGCTACCTGGGTGTCTTCGCAAAGGTTCTACCGGCGCTGCTTGGTCCAGCGCTGACCTGTACCTCCGCGTTGGATGGGGTCCAGCCGAACGTCCCACCATAAGGACAGTCTCTATATCAGCAACACAGCATACACTATACTGGGTCCCTGTACTAAAGAACTACAGAGTCTCTCCCTCTCCATGCACTAAGGAACTGTACAGGGTCTGTCACTAGGTCCCTGCCTAGCACACAGCTGATGGGGCACAGGGTCCTTACCTAAGTGCATGTCCCTATGAACACCCACCCTCTCTAGTGGGGAGTCAGGGCCTCAACTCTAGCCTGGGGATTTCTGGCCTAGGGCAGAAGCTCACAGCTCTCTGCCCCCCTTCTTTCCCCCTCTGTATCCTTAGCCTGACTGACAATCCCTGTCTGCACACAACAATGTATCGAAAAATGCAGCATGAGAATCTGTCAACCTTATTGGCTTCAATGCAGCATGTGATAGGGGTGAAAGGGCAGTCCCCAGAGGCTGCTGGGAATCGTAGTCCACTCAGGACCTCTTCTCTATTACGCCGTGTGCGCGATCTCTACTGCGCATGTCTGAAGCTGTAATGGCCGCCGCTACTCTTAACTGAGCATGCTCAACTTCCAAGAGCTCTTGCACACATGTAATGGCCACCGCTACCCTTGCCAACCTCTGTGCATTGCACTGTACAGGCACGAACTCCCGCGCCAACCTCAACATGGCCGCCGTGACTGCTCTGCTTATGCGCAAGCCTCAGCACATGCGCGAACACATTAAACATGACAGTGTCCTGTCGCAGCTGCCACTGGGAGCCCCCGGGAACGCGCTCGCCCCCGCAGCAGCACACACGCAAGGGGAAAAGAAACCGGCAGACAGGGGGACCGGGGGGACCCTGGCTACATATATATCCCTGAGTAAGTGGCAAGGAATGCGACGAAACACGTAGGGCTTGTTTTATTGGTGGCTCTTTCAGCTATATAATTTGACTTGTGTTGCCATGCCTCGTCCCCCAAATTAATTGGGGTTTTCTGCTGCTTACCGGTTTGCCTTTGGAGCAAAGGATGCTGGGTGAGGATTCCTACACGGCGTCACCGGAGTTCCCCTGTGCCTCTGTGTTGTCCCACTTTCATCGGGGCCATGTCTGACAGAGCCCATCTATACATGGGGCTTTGGGAGTGAGAAGTGTCATCTTATTTCCTTCCTGGACTCCGGGACCCCAGCTCAGCAGTACACCCCTACCTGTGATCAGGTTTTTCTAACTGCGATTTTACAATATTTGTTTGTTAGTGTGCATTTTTAAGGTTTCTTCATCCTAGCCATTGTAATAAATTGTATAACACTATGAGGCATGCACTTCTGTTTTTTGTTTTTTTTTTAGATTTGTTTGGAATTTGGTTCATTCCTCAGAAGCAGCTGAGACCCCAAGATTTCATCCGGGCCATCTACCATATCTCCTTTTTTGTAAATGTTCTGTGTTTTATTATTTATATTTGTATTTATTGTATATTGATTATTTTTTTGCACTGATATTTATTATTTGTTTTCATATACACTGACATATATTAGCTGTGTTGTATTATAGCTCAGTGTAGGGTATTAGTGCTAAGCTGCTTAAGATGTAGCAAGTACTGTATAGCTATAGCATTAACTGGCTAATTGGTAATATGCAGATATGAAACCACAATAATGTGGTATGCTTCAACATCAAACCAATATCCCACGTAATGTTCAATGATAGCTGCTACCAAACACAGTATATAGCTCGATAGGTTAGCACTTCTCTAATAAACATTATTTCGGTACTGCACGGGATAATAGTTTAAAAGAAGGCAGCCAATAAGAGCATATATATTTACAATCATGCACTGACAAACAATAGCTGTGTTAAATATTAGGTCAGTGCAGTGTCTAGTGGTAGGCTGACTCAAATAAAGCTAGTATAGCTATAGCATACTGTAGGATCGTGTCATTGGTAATATGCAAGTATGAAGCTACTTATAATCATGTGCTTTAGTATCAAACCAATATCCCATGTAATATCAAAGTCTATGGTTGTTACATTGAACCTGAGAATGTAAATGAGCAGTGTTCGACAAACCTATACATTTGCTCGCCCCGGGCGAGTGGATTTAACCCCCGGGCGAGTAAATATTGGCCCAAGCAGCACACGTTTGGTACTAGGTGGCGAGTAGATTTTTTTGTGTGGCGAGTAGATTTTTTGGTGATTTGTCAACCACTGTAAATGAGGTATCAAAAAACCACAGCTGTTGATGTCACAAAAAAATCTTCCAGAGGTAATTGCTATTTTAAACTGCTGGCAAATGCTGAAGCAGTAGTGCCGCCGCTCTTATTGAATTACATAGTTACATAGTAGATGAAGTTGAAAAAAGACATATGTCCATCAAGTTCAACCTATGCTAAATTTAGACGACAGATACTTTATCCTATATCCAAATTTACAGTATATTGATCCAGAGGAAGGCAAAAAAAAAAACCCTAGTGACATATCATCCAATGAAACTGGGAAAAAAGCATTCCTTCCTGACTCCAAGGATTGGCAATCAGATTACTCCTTGGATCAACATCTTTCCCATGTTTACTTATTTTGTATACTTTTCCTTTCTAAAACGATGTCCAAACTTTTTTTTAGATATCTATAGTATATACCATCACAAACTCCATTAGTAATACATTTCACCTTTTGCCTGCCCTTACTGCAAATAACCCTTTCCTTTGTGGCTAGTGAAATCTCCTTTCCTTCAACCTTAAGGCATGACCACATGTCCTTTGCATTGCCCTTGGGATGAATAGTTATTTTGAAAGTTCCCTGTATTGTCACTTAATATATCTGTATATAGTTATGATACCCCCTCTTAGACACCTCTTTCTAATGTAAGCAAATCTAATTTAGCTAGCCTCTTCTCATAAATCAGATTATCCACCCCCATTATTAATTTGGTGTCTCTTCTCTGCACTTTTCTAGTTTCATAAAGTCTTTTCTAAGGAGAAGTGCCCAAAATTGTACTCCATATTCAAGGTGTGGTCTTACTGATGCTTTATAAAGGGTTATAATTATGTTTACTTCCCCTCCATCCATTGCCCATTTAATGCAAGATAAGATCTTGTTTGCCTTTGCAGCTTCAGTATAGTGGTAAAGTGAACACAGGCGCAAATAAATAGAAGGTGAACACTAATAAAAAGTGACTTATTAAATACTTAAATAAGTGAATGTGTGATAATAATAATAATGATAAGTAAATACAGTTTCACCCCCTTCTCTGGAACCCACTGGAAGGGGTAGTCTTCACTCTTCCCCCACAGTAACAGCAAAACACACAAAATCCAAGGGGAGCATGGGGAGGAAACAAAGATAAATTTAAGTGCAGTAAAATGGCAATGTGAAAAACACCTCCAAACTACTTGGCTCTAATAGATTGACTACTTACAAGATGTAAGAGTCAAAATAGACAGGGGTGACTTAAACAGTCAGTGGTTGGTCGATGGTACAGTTGTCATCTAGGTGGATCAGGTTCTCAGGTGGATGAAGCAAAATGTTGAGAGAAAGAAACTGGCATAGCGCAGATCAACCAAGGTAAAAAAGTTTTATGGCAATAAAAGTATTATACTCACATTCTAACATTAAAAAACGGGCATATCACACTGCAATAGTGTAAGAGGAGTGACTACAGCCAGCTGGCTCACCGTCCCGCAACGCTCCCCCCTCTCCGTCTCTGCCTCCGGTCAGCTGTCACACTGTTCTGACTGGCGTCTGACGTCAGATCCGGGTCCGTCGCTCGGTAAGGGCTTGATCTTCCGCAACTCCTCTGCTGATAGCTCCGTGCTGGATGAGACTCCCAATCTACGCGTTTCGCCTCGTATTAGCGTCGGCTTCGTCAGGAGTGTGGAGTCTCAAAATACAATGCTGACTTTAATAGCTTGGTGATCTAATTGATGATCTAATTCATGATCAGATACAGGCTGTTTCTTAAAGCGCTACTAGGGTGACTCATGATATATATTTCAGAGTAGATCCCAAAAGGATCAAAAAAGGCTCCCTCATATATCGAGCACTCAATGTTAGGGTACTATAGTGAGACTTACAATAGTCTATCGGTATCAATACCTTTAAGTGGGACAAAATGTGGCCCTTCTCAACCGGATAAGCTCAGAAAAAATAATAAAATTTTATTAGGTAATTACAATTGATCAGGATTAAAAACACATATAAAGCATTCAAACATTAAAAAAAACCCATACTGCAGTGGTTAGGTGAGCTAGCGATGAATCAATTTGGTATATTAGTGTAGTTGCTCACCACAGACGTCTAATTAGCGAATATAACTGTTAGTGGACAAGCAGGTAAGTATTATCCTTCAAACTTATATGATGGAGGGAGGGGTATCAGAGGTGTAGTCTGTATAACTTTGTTATCAGGTATTAGCATATGTTATGTAAGTTATCCCCTGCCCTAGGGTACAATGCACCATATATGCTGAGTTTGGCTTCAGAGGGACAGAACAGATGAGGGATAAATGCTTTAGTCACTCATATAGTATTTCTGTTTTCCCTAAGAGGTCTGTGCGGTCTCGCCGCAAATTGTACTGGCTCTATATGTTTCAAAATTGGCGGCTTGGGATACACAGTGTATCCTATATATTGACTCTAGGATACAGTCACCACATAGATAACATAGGTATATGCGAGGGGGCTCAGTATCCAAGGAGACCAATACAACAATATTGCAGATTCTTAAATCTCCTATATAATGTTAAATGGTAAGCTGGACGCCCCCACCGCGGGCAAAACCACCTTAAACGCGCATATAATTCGCTGGGTGTCCTGTCTCAATACAAGCCTGTCTTCCAAACACTGCTGTCTCTGCTCGCAGACGCTGCCACTTCCGATGACGTCACACGTGACGTCACCACGTGCCGACGATCGCTTCGCGTAGACTGACACGCTTCTTCAAGGGGAGGAGTGTATTCCCTTGCTATACCGGTGAGTATTTATAGGGAGAATTATCCCGCCCCTCTAGGTCATGGGGGCGTGGTTACAGCCCGAGATCCAATCGGGTCAGGGAGAGTATACTTCACCATTGTGCGAAGTGTCTATGCGCTGTAGTATTAACCTCTTGTAGGGCTTGGTGGCAATAGTATTTCTGTTAGCTGTGGAGTGTACAGTATAGGTTTATCGCTGAAAATTGGGACTATAACTTGTTAGTGTATGTCCCAAAAGTGAACATCCAATCATCACATGTTATAATTAATGGGTAAAACGAAAGATGTAATTGACTGATGAAATGCATGTATATAGAAAATGAATAAAAATGATTAATAAAGGATTGAATAAGTGAGTAAATAAATAAATGAATAAATATATATATATATCTCAATTGGTCTGGTGTCCAGTTTATTGAGTGATCTATATGTGTGTTGGCAGATGTGGGGTGAAAGTAGATTTGTGTAGGATTGATAGCTATCTTAGAGACCTGCCCGTATTGGTCAATATAGGTCAAAATTACTTAAGGTATATTTAACTAAAAAACATTCTGATATAACATGTCATGCTTCAAATACTGTTAATGTTAATGTGACTTGAAAGATAAGTGTCGTGTGAGGGGGGTGGTGAGTGGTGGTGGGTATGAGGGTTATGGGGTATATTCAAGTATACCACTATCAAGTGTGATGAATATGCTATAGTGATAGACCGTATCTATACTTTCAAAGTAGTGAGTATTATTTCATCAGTCAATAAATATATACATCTATAGTATCGGACCCATATAGGACACTGTGTATCCTCTTGCGGTGTATCAGTAATGTTATTCTAAATAAAAGGGGAATATATGAAGCCCTCATTGAGACCAAGGGGTGAGAGGGTCTGGAGTTGGTAGATCCAACGACATTCTTTCTGAAGTAGTCGTTTGTCCCAATCACCCCCTCTGGGGTCCCTGGGTACATATTCAATGCCACAAAAGTGCATGACTCTCGAATCCCCTTTGTGGTGTTCAATTATATGCCTGGCTACCGGTGTGTCTGTGGACTTCCGTACATTTCCTATGTGTTCCAAGATTCTGGTCTTTAGAGGTCTGTGTGTTTTTCCAACGTATTTAAGGCCACAGTCGCAGTTCATCAAATATATTGTACCTACAGTGAGACAATTGATGAAGTCTTTTATCTGAAAAGTTTTGGAATTGGATGAGTCAAAGAACTGTTTAGTCACTGGCATATTGCTAAATGCTTTGCACCTCGAGCATGGGTATGATCCACAAGGTTTTGTGCCTAACCAAGTTTTCTTATAAGTTTGTTTGAGGTGGCTATGCACTAGTCTATCTTTCATGTTCGGACTACGTCTGTAGCCTATGCTAGGGTATTCTTTGAGGATTTTCTGCAAATCTGTATCCTCTCTGAGGATATGCCAGTGTGTATTGAGAATATTTTTGACCTCCCGCCATTGACTGTTGTATGTTGAGATGAATCGAATGGTTTCATCTTTCGATTCTCTTTTCTTATTTATCAACAGTTTTGATCTTGGTTCTGTCAGAGCCCTGTGATACGCTTTTTTTATTATTTTGTGACTGTATCCTCTCATTTTGAATCTTAGAGACATTTCCTTAGATTGTTTGGTAAACTCAGATGTGGTGGAACAGTTTCTTCGTAATCTCAAAAATTGACCTATTGGTATATTATTGGTGATATGTTGGGGATGGTGGCTGTTAGCCATTAGAAGGCTGTTGGTGGCTGTGGGTTTCCTGAAGATAGTGGTTTCTAGATACCCATCAGTAGATCTAGAGATATAGAGATCTAAAAATTCTATTCTCTGTCTGTCCACATGTGATGTCAATTTCAAGTTGTGAGAGTTTAGATTCAGTGTATTAATGAATTCATAAAGCAGATCTTCTGTTCCTTTCCAGATAAGAAAAATGTCATCTATGTATCTGACCCACAATTCCACACATTCAGTATAGCGTTCTTGTGTTTCTATGAAGACCACTGTTTCCTCCCACCAGCCTAGGTATAAATTGGCATAGGTGGGAGCACATGTGGTCCCCATAGCTGTTCCTTGTATCTGATGATACATGATGTATATGAGGGCTTCATATATTCCCCTTTTATTTAGAATAGTATTTCTGATACACCGTAAGAGGATACACAGTGTCCTATATGGGTCCGATACTATAGATGTATACATTTATTGACTGATGGAATACTCACTACTTTGAAAGTATAGATACGGTCTATAACTAAAGCATATTCATCACACTCGAGAGTGGTATACCTAAATATACCCCATAACCCTCATACCCACCACCACTCACCACCCCCCTCACACGACACTAATCTTTCATACCCACCACCACCCACCACCCCCCTCACACGACTCTTATCTTTCAAGTCACATTAACATTCACAGTATTTGAAGCATTGATATGTTATATCAGAATACTTTTTAGTTAAATATACCTTAAGTAATTTTGACCTGTATTGACCAATATGGGCAGGTCTCTATGAGATATCACTCCTACACATCTTATATATCATTTGTTTATTCACTAGACAGGAAGTCTATCCTGATATAAATACAGTTAAATATACCTTAAGTACTGTTGACCTGTATTGACCAATAGGGGCAGGTCTCTAAGATAGCTGTCAATCTTACACAAATCAACTTTCACCCCACATTTGCCAACACACATATAGATCACTCAATAAACTGGACACCAGACCAATTGATATATATATATTTATTCATTTATTTATTCATTTATTTACTCACTTATTCAATCCTTTATTAATTATTTTTATTCATTTTCTATATACATGCATTTCATCAGTCAATTACATCTTTCGATTTACCCATTAATTATAACATGTGATGATTGGATGTTCATTTTGGACATACACTAACAAGTTATAGTCCCAATTTTCAGCGATAAACTTATACACTCCACAGCTAACAGAAATACTATTGCCACCAAGCCCTACAAGAGGTTAATACTACAGCGCATAGACACTTCGCACAATGGTGAAGTATACTCCCCCTGACCCGATTGGATCTCGGGCAGAAACCACGCCCCCATGACCTAGAGGGGCAGGATATTTCTCCCTATAAATACTCACCGGTATAGCAAGGGAATACACTCCTACCCTTGAAGAAGCGTGTCAGTCTACGAGAAACGATCGTCGGGACGTGGTGACGTCACATGTGACGTCATCGGAAGTGGCAGCGTCTGCGAGCAGAGACAGCAGTGTTTGGAAGACAGGCTTGTATTGAGACAGGATACTCAGCGAATTATATGCGTGATTAAGGTGGTTTTGCCCGCGATGGGGGCGTCCTGCTTACCATTTAACATTATATAGGAGATTTAAGAATCTGCAATATTATTGTATTGGTCTCCTCGCATACGGAGCCCCCTCGCATATACCTATGTTATCTATGTGGTGACTGTATCCTAGAGTCAATATATAGGATACACTGTGTATCCCAAGCCGCTAATTTTGAAACATATAGTGTCATTTGACACAGTACTGAGCCAGCACAATTTGCGGCGAGACCGCACAGACCTCTTAGGGAAAACAGAAATACTATATGAGTGACTAAAGCATTTATCCCTCATCTTTTTTGTCCCTCTGAAGCCAAACTCAGTATATATGGTGCATTGTACCCTAGGGCGGGGGATAACTTACATACCACTGTTAAACATATGCTAATACCTGATAACAAAGTTATACAGACTACACCTCTGATACCCCTCCCTCCATCATATAAGTTTGAAGGATAATACTTACCTGCTTGTCCACTAACAGTTATATTCGCTAATTAGACGTCTGTGGTGAGCAATTACACTAATATACCAAATTGATTCATCGCTAGCTCACCTAACCACTTCAGTATGGGTTTTTTTTAATGTTTGAATGCTTTATATGTGTTTTTAATCCTGATCAATTGTAATTACCTAATAAAATTTTATTATTTTTTCTGAGCTTATCCGGTTGAGAAGGGCCATATTTTGTCCCACTAAAAGGTATTGATACCGATAGACTATTGTAAGTCTTACTATTGTACCCTAACATTGAGTGCTCGATATATGAGGGAGCCTTTTTTGATCCTTTTGGGATCTACTCTGAAATACATTCCTTTTTCCCTTAGAGCACCTGTTACATATCGCATATAAGTACAAATATAACACACACGGATGAGCGGTTTATTTACCCTTTATTAATAAGTATACCAAAGGGCCAACTAATACGACTCCGACGCAATTGTACCACTAATGAGTCCTTTGATATCCAGGTCAAAGATTTATATGACCGCTTTATTAAGCGGGGCTACAATCACCTTGACCTGGTCAAAACAATTAGGGAGGTCTCAGCCATGGACAGGAGAGACCTGCTGAGGCGGTCCCCAAGAAAACCCACTCTGGATGAGTGTCCACTTTTTATCACCCCCTACAGTAAACAGGGAGAACAGATAAAGAATATTCTGAAAAAACATTGGTCTGTTCTATGTCTAGACCCTGTTTTAAGACCAATAGTCTCATCAGGTCCAAGAGTAGTCTTTAAAAAAGCTAGAACTCTAGCCAATACCCTCTCACCGAGTTAAGATAGTGCTAGCTATACTCACCAAGACTAGCGACGAAATGACTACATCGGCCAATCCGACACAAAGGGAAGAATGAAACAAAAATCCATGGATGCACCAGCGATTACTTGGCGGGCGCGAAAAAAGGTTTGTGACAGCAAAAAAAATACAAAAATACAGAGGATGCATCTAGAGTGACCCCCGTCTCTTTACACACTTGAGAAGTACAGACATTTCACGACGAAACGGTAGGTGCGTGCCCCTACATTTGTGCTTAGTTAATGACTGACCATTAAAGTATCTTTTTATACATTCCTGTTGGATTACCCTGCATTTTACCCTCATGTTGGCGATCCAAGTTGGTATGTCTGCCAAGAAACGCTGCTGTGCTCCTCACACCCTTGCTGCTTTATCGCCATTTGAGAGGGACTGCACGCTGGACCGGAACGACTCATCAAGGACACCACACAGGAAGGTAAAGGGCCTAGGCCCATTATTTCATTACCCCCTCCAGTGTGACTGTTTGAAGTATTTCCCAGGGTGTTAAAAATACCATTCATTAGGAGACCTATTTTTGGGGTACCCCGTGGGCACCACCAGGCCTTGGTTTCTCACCCTGGGAGTTAGGATTTTATGGATATTCTACATGTCCTTGAACTTGGATCCAATATGATATATGTTTTATCATTAAACATGAGCTATCTTATGGTGGAGCCCAAAAAAATTACACCCCCATCTACGACACCAAAATCATTGGTTTTCAACCCAAGATTAAAGCGCATTCTCATGATTATGGAATGGTACCTCCTGGGATTGTATTATACAACTTTTTTGCCTTTAAGAATAACATATTTTTGGACAAAGGTCATCTTTTTATTATAACCTTTTTGGCTATAAGAAATAACCTCCTTCAATTACCTGGATTCTTTTAAGAACTAATTATAATATAGTGCTAACAGCATATTTAGGTTAACACATGGATTCTCAAGATTCACACAGGAAGATTTCACCTGAGAATTGATGCCCTTGATTTTGCATGTAACTATTTTAAAATAAACTAAATAAAACTCAGATCTGCTAAGCTCAGCGACGTTTTGATACCAACCGAAGTCATATGTGACGATCATACGACATATCTAGTGACAATTTTTTGCTAAGTTAAAATCAACGTCTGCTGTCTACAGATAACAATTTATTTTTGGGATAGGTATCTCACTAGAAACTACACTAATCTAAACGTAAATCCCAGAGGATGAGAATAAAAAGTCACCCACTTCGGCTTTGTAACTTCAAGGTTTGGAATGCTGGAAGACTATTCTTAATGAATCCTTTAAGTTTGATAGAACTTCACTTCACTCAAATAAAGGAAAACAATTTCTGTAGAAAAGAACATAAATCTCTAACAAAAAAAGTTAATGACTTCTCTAATGCTGGTGTGCCTAGTCAATATCAAGTGACGTCCTGGTCGTCTATAGACCTCCCTCACAATATCGTTTATACGCTGGCTTCTCTCTCCATCCCCCCCCTCTCCCGTACCGATCGGGAATAATTTTGATTATGAACACAGAACCATTTTTATGCATTGGAAAAAGTAACGCACCAAGAGGCCCAATAGACCACCGGCAGGTCCTCTAACCTAACAACAAATCCGCTAACAAATACAGGTCAAAAGAAATCATTCTAAAGAACAATCTTCCAACTGATGATTTGCATATCACTGATTAATTACAGTCTGTTACTGACCTCTGGGACATTCTTTCTTTCTCGGTAGAGACGACATGCAATATCAACAAAAACCTAAGGGGTCAACGCAACCCCGTGGGGGGGAGATGGCTCGAACCGAGATATAGACACTGATTGGGCACCACCTCAGGAATGAGGCCCAGTGGACCTGTCAAAAACGAAAGGCGTACCAGAAGGGCAACAAAAGGACCTCGAAGCAAAGAGTCACGAAAAAACGACAAATGAACCACTAAATGGGGAATTGTCAGAAATTGATGGAGGTCATCACTATTTAAAGGTGGAATTGACACCA
The DNA here is from genome assembly GCA_036426205.1 of Ascaphus truei. Lineage (NCBI taxonomy): Eukaryota > Metazoa > Chordata > Amphibia > Anura > Ascaphidae > Ascaphus > Ascaphus truei. The sequence continues at coordinate 87,794 of WSYH01001244.1, read as the reverse complement.
GATGAAATTATCCCTTTAATTTTGCCCCAACTCTGACTTCCCAAAATATTTGATACTGTGGGACCTACATAAATTTTAGAAAATGCAACCTTAAGAATCTTCAGAGATACATGAACAAGAGTGCTTCGGAGACTCCTATGATGCAGAATGGACATTGGATTTTGTTTATTGAATACGATGGTCTAAATATGCTTTCATTTAGGGAATGCAATGTGTCAGGTCAGAAATTGGAGGAATTGAATGGCTAGGTGGACACGACAGACATCGATCCTGAACCTTTTTAGGCAGGAGGGACTTACGGTCTGAAGAAAAAAAATCCATCATTTACTTTCCTTCATTTACCAAGGGTAAATTTCCTAACACATTTGACAACTCTTGTTGAAGAGACTTATACTTTACTAAGGGCTTGTGCCTTTACTCTCCAGCATTTTGATCACTCCAGTAACACACTTGACATGTGAATTGGTGAACTAAAAAGCACTCAATGATTTAAAATCTAATACATCACTTATTATCAAAATGCTGACAAAGGGGGTGTTTGTAGTGCAGCTAGGGATGACATTCCAGGGAGCTTTACGACCACTCTGTGAACTTGTTCCCCTTATGCTGTGCTGCTAATCGGATACCACAATTGGTTCTCAAAGAATTGAAGGGATCTGCGTGATGAGGGTGACAGTTCGTGTGTGTCCTCTCGGTAATGACAAAGGAATTCCTATTTACACACTCCCACTCCCACCACTAGCGTGTTTCCACCATCCCTCTCGCCTAAGATCCATAACCATCAGTTAGTTCTCTCCTCAGGGAGTAACTATTATATCTATATGTGGGTCTTTGGGAGTGGTGTGCTCAAGTAATATGGTTGGATTCCTTCTGGCAAACCGCGCTGTTATTCATTCTGGTCATCTACCCCTCCGTTTCCTTCCTCGCCAAGCTAGGGACCTCCTTCCTTAAAGATCAAATTGCCAATGTATATGGAAAAAGACTGTTTTATACGGGTGACTTTTAGGTACGGTTATACGATTCGCTAGTATAAGTTAATCATCATGCAGGGGCAATGTGTGGAGAACAGGCGTGGGTAACGGGACGTTTCTCAATCCGTTGCTGGAATCCTTTCACTATGGGCACAACGGCTTTTATTATTGATTGTATTTGGTTTTTACTCACTCACAATTATTTTTTGTTTGTATGGGTCTTCCCTACTCACCGACGATGTGCGGCGGTCATATGGGGACATATGTTTGACCCCTCTACAGTACCACCTCTTTATTGGGTTGGTGGGAGTCGATCCACGTGTTTGGAGAAGTGAACAAGTTAGGGAGCACATTTTTTTTACCCGTCGTTTTATTGACGATTTAGTTTCTTTTGGATGTGTATGTCTACGTTATTTTATTTATTGATACACTTAACACTAATAATTTCATCTTAAATTCACATACACTTTCAACTATCATCACATACACTATCTAGATTATATATCTATAATTAATAACTCACTTAAAATCAATACTGATTGTCCGGAAACCGAATTCTCGGAACACCTTTTTGCGCGCTAACAGCTGCCACCCCAAAGCCCTAATTAGAAGTATACCAAAGGTATTTCAGAGTAGATTCCAAAAGGATCAAAAAAGGCTCCCTCATATATCGAGCACTCAATGTAGGGTACAATAGTAAGACTTACAATAGTCTATCGGTATCAATACCTTTTAGTGGACAAAATATGGCCCTTCCAAAACGATAGCTCAAAAAATAATAAAATTTTATTAGGTAATTACAATTGATCAGGATTAAAAACACATATAAAGCATTCAAACATTAAAAAAAAACCCATACTGAAGTGGTTAGGTGAGCTAGCGATGAATCATTGGTATATTAGTGTAATTGCTCACCACAGACTCTAATTACCGATATAACTGTTAGTGGACAGCAGGTGAAGTATTATCCTTCAAACTTATATGAGAGGGAGGGTATCAGAGGTGTTAGTCTGTATAACTTTGTTATCAGGTATTAGCATATGTTTAACAGTGGTATGTAAGTTATCCCCCCCCCCTAGGGTACAATGCACCATATATACTGAGTTTGGCTCAGAGGACAAAAAAGATGAGGGATAAATGCTTTAGTCACTCATATAGTATTTCTGTTTTCCTAAGAGGTCTGTGCGGTCTCGCCGCAATTGTGCTGGCTCAGTACTGTGTCAAATGACACTATATGTTTCAAAATTGCGGCTGGGATACACAGTGTATCCTATATATTGACTCTAGGATACAGTCACCACATAGATAACATAGGTATATGCGAGGGGGCTCCGTATCGAGGAGACCAATACAATAATATTGACAGATTCTTAAATCTCCTATATATGTTAAATGGTAAGCAGGACGCCCCCATCGCGCAAAACACACGTTAATCACGCATATATTCGCTGAGTACTGTTCCAATACAACCTGTCTTCCAAACACTGCTGTCTCTGCTCCGCAGACGCTGCCACTTCGATGACGTCACATGTGACGTCACACGCTCCACGATCGTTTCCGTAGACTGACACGCTTCTTCAGGGTAGGAGTGTATTCCCTTGCTATACCGGTGAGTATTTATAGGGAGAAACTATCCTGCCCCTCTAGGTCATGGGGCGTGGTTTTCTGAGCCCGAATCCATCGGGTCAGGGGGAGTATAACATCACCATTGGTCGCAAGTGTCTATGCGCTGTGTATTAACCTCTTGTAGGCTTGGTGGCAATATTATTTCTGTTAGCTTGTGGAGTGTATAAGTTTATCGCTGAAAATTGGGACTATAACTTGTAGTGTATGTCCAAAATGAACATCCAATCATCACATGTTATAATTAATGGGTAAATCGAAAGATGTAATGACTGATGAAATGCATGTATATAGAAAATGAATAAAAATAATTAATAAAGGATTGAATAGTGAGTAAATAAATGAATGATAATAATATATATCAATTGGTCTGGTGTCCATTTTATTGAGTGATCTATATGTGTGTTGGCAAATGTGGGGTGAAAGTTGATTTGTGTAAGATTGACAGCTATCTTAGAGACCTGCCCCTATTGGTCATACAGGTCAACAGTACTTAAGTAATTTAACTGTATTTTATCAGGATAGACTTCCTGTCTAGTGAATAAACAAATGATATATAAGATGTGTAGGAGTGATATCTCATAGAGACCTGCCCATATTGGTCAATACAGGTCAAATTACTAAGGTATATTTAACTAAAAAAGTATTCTGATATAACATATCAATGCTTCAATACTGTGAATGTTAATGTGACTTGAAAGATAGGTCGTGTGAGGGGGTGGTGGGTGGGTGGGTGGGTATGAAAGATTAGTGTCGTGTGAGGGGGGTTGGTGAGTGGTGGTGGGTATGAGGGTTATGGGGTATATTTAGGTATACCACTCTCGAGTTGATGATATGCTTAGTTATAGACCGTATCTATACTTTCAAAGTAGTGAGTATTCCATCAGTCAATAAATGTTATCCCTTATATCTTTACCCTCTGCCCTCGTGTATCCTCTTCGGTGTATCAAAATACTATTCTAAATAAAAGGGGAATATATGAAGCCCTCATATACATCATGTATCATCAGATACAAGGCACAGCTAGGGGACCACATGTGCTCCCACCTATGCCAATTTATACCTAGGCTTGGGAGGAAACAGTGGTCTTCATAGAAACAAAGAACGCTATACTGAATGTGTGGAATTGTGGTTCAGATACATAGATACATTTTTCTTATCTGGAAAGGAACAGAAGAATGATTCATTAATCACTGATCTAAACTCTCACAACTTGAAATTGACATCACTGTGGGACAGAAATATAATTTTTAGATCTCTATATTCTAGATCTACCTGATGGGTATCTAAACCACAATCTTCAGGAAACCACAGCACCAACAGCCTTCTAATGGCTAACAGCCACCATCCCCAAACATATCACCCAAAATATACCAATAGGTAATTTTTGAGATTACGAAGAAACTGTTCCACCACATCTGAGTTTACCAAACATCTAAGGAAATGTCTCTAAGATTCAAAATGAGAGGATACAGTACACAAATAATAAAAAAAGCGTATCACAGGCTCTGACAGAACCAAGATAAAAACTTTTGATAATAAGAAAGAGAATCGAAGATGAAACATTCGATTCATCTCAACATACAACAGTCCAATGGCGGGAGGTCAAAAAATATCACAATACAACACTGGCATATCCTCAGAGAGGATACAGATTTGCAGAAAATCCTCAAAGAATACCCTAGCATAGCTACAGACGTAGTCCGAACATGAAAGATAGACTATTGCATAGCCACTTCAAACAAACTTAATAAAAACTTGATTAGGCACAAACCTTGTGGATCATACCCATGCTCAGGTGCAAAGCATGTACTGCACCGACACACTTTATTTGAGCAAATACCCGGTATGTACCTGCAGATACCTGGAATGCGCCACTCCTAACCTCTGACAAGCCCCGGTTGCATTTGCCTCCCAGCCTGGGGTTCATGCCTGGCTGATGGGCGGCTGATCTGTTAATGATATGATTAGGATTTAATAGCTGCATGTTCGCGTGTCTACCAGATGGCATAAATTTCATGAATTGTAATGCAGTTTATATATATACTGTGCAGTATTGCAGCCAGCGGGAATAAATGCTTCAATCCCTGCTTGGAAATAACTCAATGGCACTCGGCAGAAAACAGTCACAACCTCAATACACCGGGTAATACCCGAATTCGTGGAACTAGCCAAGCTCGAATAAAGTGTGTCGCCAGTGTAGCAATAAGCCAGTGACTAAACAGTTCTTTGACTCATCCAATTCCAACACTTTTCAGATAAAAGACTTCATCAATTGTCTCACTGTAGGTACAATATATTGATGAACTGCGACTGTGGCCTCAAATACGTTGGAAAAACACACAGACCTCTAAAGACCGAATCTTGGAACACATAGGAATGTACTGAACTCCACACCACCCGTAGCTAGGCATATAATTGAACACCACAAAGGGGACTCGAGAGTCATGCACTTTTGTGGCATTGATATGTACCCAGGACCCAGAGGGGTGATGGGACAACGACTACTTCAGAAGAATGTCATTGGATCTACCAACTCCGACCCTCTCACACCTCGGTCTAAATAGGGCCTTCATATATTCCCCTTTTATTTAGAATAGTATTTCTGATACACCGTAAGAGGATACACAGTGTCCTATATGGTCCGATACTATAGATGTATACATTTATTGACTGATGGAATACTCACTACTTGAAAGTATAGATACGGTCTATAACTAAAGCATATTCATCACACTCGAGAGTGGTATACCTAATATACCCATAACCCTCATACCCCACCACCACCACCACCCCCCTCCACGACACTAATCTTTCATACCCCCCACCACCCACCACCCCCCCACACGACACTTATCTTTCAAGTCACATTAACATTCACAGTATTTGAAGCATTGATGTTATATCAGAATACTTTTTAGTTAAATATACCTTAATTAATTTTGTACCTGTATTGACCAATATGGGCAGGTCTCTATGAGATATCCACTCCTACACTTGCTCAAATAAGTGTGTCGGTGCAGTACATCTTTGCACCTCGAGCATGGGTATTATCCACAGGTTTTGTGCCTAACAGTTTTCTTTAAGTTTGTTTGAAGTGGCTATGCACTAGTCTATCTTTCATTTCGGACTACGTCTGTAGCCTATGCTGGTATTCTTTGAGGATTTTCTGCAAATCTGTATCCTCTCTAGGATATGCCAGTGTGTATTGTGAATATTTTTGACCTCCCGCCATTGACTGTTGTATGTTGAGATGAATCGAATGGTTTCATCTTTCGATTCTCTTTTCTTATTTATCACAGTTTTTGATCTTGGTTCTGTCAGAGCCCTTGATACGCTTTTTTATTATTTTGTTACTGTATCCTCTCATTTTGAATCTTAGAGACATTTCCTTAGATTGTTTGGTAAACTCAGATGTGGTGGAACAGTTTCTTCGTAATCTCAAAAAATTACCTATTGGTATTATTGGTGATATGTTGGGGATGGTGGCTGTAGCCATTAAAAGGCTGTTGGTGGCTGTGGGTTTCCTGAAGATTGTGGTTTCTAGATACCCATCATGATCTAGAGATAGAGACTAAAATTATATTCTCTGTCTGTCCACATGTGATGTCAATTTCAAGTGTGAGAGTTTAGATTCAGAGTGTATTAATGAATTCATTCTTCTGTTCCTTTCCAGATAAGAAAAATGTCATCTATGTATCTGACCCACAATTCCACACATTCAGTATAGCGTTCTTGTGTTTCTATGAAGACCACTGTTTCCTCCCACCAGCCTAGGTATAAAATTGGCATGGTGGGAGCACATGTGGTCCCCATAGCTGTTCCTTGTATCTGATGATACATGATTATGAGGGCTTCATATATTCCCCTTTTATTTAGATAGTATTTCGATACACCGTAAAGGATACACAGTGTCCTATATGGGTCCGATACTAGATGTTACATTATTGACTGATGGATACTCACTACTTTGAAAGTATAGATACGGTCTATACTAAAGCAATTCATCCACCCTCGAGAGTGGTATACCTAAATATACCCATAACCCTCATACCCACCACCACTCACCACCACCTCACCCCCCCTCACACGCCTAATCTTTCATACCCACCACCACCCCCCCCCCCCCTCCCACACTCTATCTTTCAAGTCACATTAACATTCACAGTATTTGAAGCATTGATATGTTATATCAGAATACTTTTTAGTTAAATATACCTTAAGTAATTTGACCTGTATTGACCAATATGGGCAGGTCTCTATGAGATTCACTCTACACATCTTATATATATTTGTTTATTCACTAGACAGGAGGTCTATATCCTGATATAAATACAGTTAAATATACCTTAAGTCTGTTGACCTGTATTGACCAATAGGGCAGGTCTCTAAGATACTGTCAATCTTACACAATACAACTTTCACCCCCACATTGCCAACACACTATATATAGATCACTCATAATCGGACACCAACCAATTGATATTAAATATTTATTCATTTATTATTCATTTATTTACCTACTTATTCAATCCTTTATTAATTATTTTTATTCATTTTCTATATACATGCATTCATCAGTCAATTACATCTTTCGATTTACCCATTAATATAACATGTTGATGATTGGATGTTCATTTTGGACATACACTAACAAGTTATAGTCCCATTTTCAGCGATAACTATACACTCCACAGCTAACAGAAATACTATTGCCACCAAGCCCTACAGATATTTAATACTACACGCATAGACACTTCGCACAATGGTGAAGTATACTCCCCCTGACCCGATTGGATCTCGGGCAGTAACCACGCCCCCTGACCTAGAGGGGCGGGATATTTCTCCCTATAAATACTCACCGGTATAGCAAAGGAATACACTCCTCCCCTTGAAGAAGCGTGTCAGTCTACGCGAAACGATCGTCGGGACGTGGTGACATCACATGTGACGTCATCGGAAGTGGCAGCGTCTGCGACAGAGACAGCAGTGTTTGGAAGACGGCTTGTATTGAGACAGGATACTCAGCGAATTATATGCGTGATTAAGGTGGTTTTGCCCGCGATGGGGGCGTCCTGCTTACCATTTACATTATAGGAGATTTAAGAATCTGCAATATTATTGTATTGGCTCCCTCGCATACGCCCCCTCGCATATACCTATGTTTCTATGTGTGTGACTGTATCCTAGAGTCAATATTATACCTTGTATCCCAAGCCGCTAATTTTGAAACATATAGTGTCATTTGACACGTACTGAGCCAGCACAATTTCGCGCGAGACCGCACAGACCTCTTAGGGAAAACAGAAATACTATATGAGTGACTAAAGCATTTATCCCTCATCTTTTTTGTCCCTTGAAGCCAAACTCAGTATATATGGTGCATTGTACCCTAGGGCGGGGATAACTTACATACCACTGTAACATATGCTAATACCTGATAACAAGTTATACAGACTACACCTCTGATACCCCTCCCTCCATCATATAAGTTTGAAGGATAATACTTACCTGCTTGTCCACTAACAGTTATATTCCTAATTAGACGTCTGTGGTGAGCAATACACTAATATACCAAATTGATTCATCGCTAGCTCACCTAACCACTTCAGTATGGGTTTTTTTATGTTTGAATGCTTATATGTGTTTTAATCCTGATCAATTGTAATTACCTAATAAATTTTATTATTTTTTCTGAGCTTATCCGGTTGAGAAGGGCCATATTTTGTCCCATAAAAGGTATTGATACCGATAGACTATTGTAAGTCTTACTATTGTACCCTAACATGATGCTCGATATATGAGGGAGCCTTTTTGATCCTTTGGGATCTACTCTGAAATACATTCCTTTTTCCCTTAGAGCACCTGTTCACATATCGCATATAAGTACAAATAAACACACACGGATGAGCGGTTTATTTACCCTTTATTAATAAGTATACCAAAGGGCCAACTAATACGACTCCGACGCAATTGTACCACTAATGAGTCCTTTGATATCCAGGTCAAAGATTTATATGACCGCTTTATTAAGCGGGGCTACAATCACCTTGACCTGGTCAAAACAATTAGGGAGGTCTCAGCCATGGACAGGAGAGACCTGCTGAGGCGGTCCCCAAGAAAACCACTCTGGATGAGTGCCACTTTTTATCACCCCCTACAGTAAACAGGGAAACAGATAAAGAATATTCTGAAAAAACATTGGTCTGTTCTATGTCTAGACCCTGTTTTAAGACCAATAGTCTCATCATGTCCAAGAGTAGTCTTTAAAAAAGCTAGAACTCTAGCCAATACCCTCTCACCAAGCCTCTTTAACAAAGCCATAGTTAAACACCCAAACCTCCCAAAAGGGACATTCAAATGTAACAAATGCAAAATATGTCCAAAGATGAAACAAGGTAACACTTTTACATCTACTGTGAACAGAACGATTCATAACAATAGGATGTTTATCAACTGTAATTCAACCTTTGTTGTTTTATCTGAATTACGTGTGGGTGCGGATGCCAGTACGTAGGCCGTACGACCAGATGTCTCAAAATCAGGATGATGGAGCACTTCAGGCTCATATGTAAAGGAGATCTCAGTCACCCTGTCTCCAAACACTTTTCATGCTGTAATAGAGGGGGTTCTACTAACTTTTCTTTTCAAGGTATTGAAATAGTTACTCCCTCAATCCGAGGGGGTGACAGAACCCTACAGTTGGATCGCCGTGAGGCATTCTGGATCTTCACATTAAGGACCAGGGTGCCTCACGGTATGAACATTGACTGGGATCTCACACATTTTCTATAGCTGTTTTTTTCAGTTCAATAATATATGTGTGAGTCTGAGGTGCTCATGATCAATCTGATTAATTCATCTTCCATATTTGAAGAGAATGATACTTATATCCTATATTCTTAATGATTATGTATAATCAGAAAATGATGTCTCCTCTACATGGATTTGGATCTTTGTTCCTTTCTAGTGATTATACATTTATGGTATGATGTCTCTACTATATATGCTTATGTCAAAACAAAAGTATGTATCATCAAGGGTTTATTTACTTGTTCTCTCTTCTTCTTTTTAATTTTTTGACAATAAGGGAGATTACATTCTCTTTTAATATTATTCACTATATGTAGATATCTATATTCAGTACTTTTCCTTTTCTTTATCTTTATTATTTTTTTCTTTCTTTATTTAAAAACAACTTTGTTTGATTAATTATATTTTATGGTTTTCTGTTATAGATATTTCTGTTTTGTCCTTTTTGGGTCAAAATAATGATTCTCCCAATTACTTGTGTTACAATTTATTATGAGTATTTCTGTGCACCTGCTATATTGTTTGCTGGGTTCAGTACAAAGAACTATTTGTATACTACTAGTTATACACTAATCTATAGATTATATTCGATTTATCCATACTGTTTTCAGTGTATGATTCCAGCTTCAACAATATATTGAGATTGGGAATGAGAGTTCCATGTTCCCTTAGCATTCTTCGATATACTTACCTATATACCTAGTATGTTGCCTGGAATTGGGATTATTAACTACTACCAATATTGTATAGTATTGCATATGCATTCATTTAATTTGATTATTCCTAATTTGGTTTCCATACTAAGTATATATTTTAATTTTATATATATATTTTTTCTTTGGTTATTGATTGATTTGGTCTGTCCCCCTCTTTCCCCAGGGAGGCAGGCTTAATCCTATATCCATTGCCTTTGTCTATATGAGTTTTCTGTGCACAAATATGTGTTTGCTGAAGTTTTTTTTGATTAAAGTTTTCACATTCAATATTATTGCCCTTTCAGCCAATCGCGGCGTCTGTATGCATCCCCTCCATTCTGGGCGTGAGTTAGTAGTCTAGCTAGCGTCACAGTAGCGACGTGACTATCGGTCGCATGGAGATGACGTCATGGATGCCGCGATTTTGGCGCGAAAAGGTTTGTGGATATAAGGATGCATCTAGTGACCTCTCTTTACACCTTGAGAAAGTCCTTTACGGACGAAACGCGTAGGTGCGTCATTACCATTGTTGTTTAAGTACTGACCATTAAAGTATCTTTTTAATACTATTCCCTGTTTGGAGTTACCCTCATTTTGGCGATCCACTAGTTGGTATGCTGCCAAGAAACGCTGCTGTGGTCCTCTACACCCTTGCTGCTCAATGCACAGGAAGTCCATGCACACTAAGTCCATAGGGTCTGAGCTCTTCAGATGGGCCATGGGCGCTGCTCGGGTCGGGAGGGTCTTGCACTAAATGCACTGGAGCATCGTCGAGAATGTCGTTCCACCGCTTCACGCATCTTCGGCCAGAAGAACCGGTCCCGGATGAGTCCGAACGTCTTATCTACACCGAGATGTTCTTGCTCATCATGTAGTACCTTCAGGACCATATGTTGCAGGTTCCTGGGGAGAATCAGTTGTCGTCTGTCCTGGTGGTTGTGGTATCGCACCACCCTATAGAGTAGCCCGGTGTCTATCTCAAACTTGTCAGCGTCTCGCATAAGAATGGCGACCACCTCACTAGGAACACACTTCAGAAGGGAAGGCCGGTTTTTCAGGATAGCTTGGCGGATGACACTGGCTATGGGGTCCCGGATCTGATATTGGACCATATCCTTCCATGATATGATCTTATCGGGGGTGATGTGCATTCTGCCGGGATCACAGTAATGGGAATAGCTTTGGAATGACACCCTATAGAATCCGCGACTCTTAACTCAGAAAAGGCCACTTGGTCATCGATAATGGCAGCCATAAAGCACATAGCTCGCATCCCTGGCCCTGGAATCTCTTCCCATTGATCGTCATCTGGAGTGGCACTTAGCCCTGGCCTTCGAGATAGGGCATCAGCTCCAATGTTCGGGGGCCCAGTTTATACTTCAGGATGAAGTTGTAATTTGAAAATGCTGCCTGCAATCGGTGACCGGAAGCATCCATCTTGGCTGATGTCAAGATGTAATTGAGTGGATTATTGTCCGTCCTTACTTCAAAAGCGACTCCGTAGAGGTAATCATGGAGTTTATCCATGACTGCCCATTTGAGAGCAAGAAATTCTAACTTGTGCACGGGATATTTTTGTTCACTGGGAGTCAGACTGCGGCTGACATAGGCCACGGGCCGGAGTCCCTCCGGGTGTTTCTGATGCAAGACTGCACCCAGCCCATTGAAACTGGCATCTACGTGCAGGACGTAGGGCTGTTCAGGGTCAGCATAGGCAAGAACTGGCACTTATGTCAGGCTCCTCTTCAAGCCCAGGAAGGCCCGTTCACATTCATGCGTCCATTTATCACCAAACGGCTGTCGGGCCGAGGTGGCCTTCCACCCTGTGTCTTCAAGGTATATTTTCAGAAGGTTGTTGAGAGGCTTGGCCCTACGGGAGTACCCCTCCACAAAGCGACGGTAGTACCCACAGAAGCAGAGGAATGAGCGTAGCTCCATGACGTTATCTGGGTGAGGCCAGTTTACAACAGCTTCCACTTTGGCCGGATCCGTGGTGATTCCCTTGGCTGACACAATGTGTCCCACTGAGGTCACCGAGGTGTGGCAGAACCGGCACTTGTTGAGTGACAACTTCAGCCCTTGTTTCCCAAGGCAGTCCAGTACTTTTAGTAGCCGACCTTCATGCTCCTTCAACGTCTTACCAAAGACAATACTATAGTCCAGGTAAACTAAACACTCCCGAGGGTTCATGTCTCCTGTAGTATTTTCCATTAGGCGTTGGAATGCCGCTGGTGCGCCACAGATACCTTGAGGCATACGTGCAAATTGATTGAAGCCTAGGGGACATAGGAGGGCAGTATTTTCCTGATCCTCCTTACTCATTGGTACCTGGTAGTACCCAGATCTTAAGTCCAGAACACTGAACCACTGACTCCCGTTTAAGGCATTAAGAATCTCTTCTATGCAGGGAAGAGTGTACTGTTCTAGTACTGTGCGATTATTCAGTGTCCGGTAATCGACACACAGTCTCACGAACCATTCTTCTTCCTCACTTTTACGATGGGTGAGGTGTATTGGCTCCGCGATTCAGTCACGATTCTCCGCATCTTTCATCTCGTGTATTACACCCCTTACATCATCCACATGCCGAGGGGCGATGTGGCGAGAACGCTCTCGTAGGGGGTAGGGTCACTCAGCCGGATGGTGTGCTGGGAACTGAGGCTGCAACCCACATCCATCTCACTCATGGAGAACACAGCCCGTCGCTCATCCGACTTGACCGTCAGCCGGTCTTTCCATTCAGCCGGTAATGTCGAATCTCTGAAGTTGAAGCCCAGGTCAGCTGATTGCCTGGACACTGCGGTTGTGTTCACCTGAGGCATCGTTTCCACGGGGCTGACAGGATATATATATGTACGGACCAATTTCTGTCCGGCATCGAAAGCCATAGTGTATGGAGAAATATTCTGAACATATACGTAAGTTCGAAGGGGAATCTTGGACGTCCATTCTCTCACTTCGGGTATTAACTTATACCCCCTCTGAGCATCTTCCTCCGGCATGCTTTCCAAAGAGAACAGGTGGTCAGCTTCGGCTGTGTCGGGATAATAACACCAGGATGCCATGTGCTGCTCTCCCCCTGGAGGAATTTTGGTCAGTCCGGCGCACCGATTATAGAGGTCCCCGTATTGATCTAGGGCCGAAAATCGACAGCACTCTAATAACAAGAGGGGATGGAGATTAGGCTACTCAAAGGCAGTTTTACAACTTCTTGTAGGAAGGTTCAGATGATTGTTCGCACTATATCCATATTAGTTCCCAGGATAATAGGATACTTAGGCTGTTCCTGGGGCTCAGGGCACACTAGAGCTTCCACATCCACAGGGTGCGTCTTTCCTGTGTTCAACTGGATGATTTTCAGCCATACCTTTTATGATCCCATCAATGGGTTAGTCCTCGTTACTCAGCCCCATCACCATCATATGCTCTGCCGACTGCAAAGGACGCAGCTGTAGGTGTTGATTATAAAACCCCGGTATATATGGTCTCTTGGGACCCAGTGTCTAGCAAGGCCGATGAATAGACACCGTCCACGACAACACGTATAATGGTTGTGGGTCATAACCTACTACAAGGGTCCAAGGGGGAATGCCCATCGTCCGGGCTCAGCCCAGAGGGTTCATCCGAAGGTGGGACCACAGGTTCCTCCGATGAATCTGTTGGTTCGGCTTCGACAACGTACACCCCGCAGACCATCACGTTAGGGTTAAAATTCTTGGTGGAAGGGTCTTTCTTCGCTGTCTTCCTTCTCAGGGCAGTTATAGGAGAGATGACCCTTCTTACCACACCTGAAGCAGACGACTGTCCCGGTTGTCATACGGGCGCCATAGGTAGGAGATGCCCTCCCGGAGGGTTTTGGCTTGGCTACCATGGACTTAGTGGCTGAGTCCTCCTTCTTATCATAAAAGCACTTGCTTTTTTTTTTTTCAACTTCAATTTTATTTGTTTTCAACATACATACATTGTTCCACAAACCATTGTTCTGTTTACCAACTTTTTTATCAATCAAAAACGTAAAGACTACACAAGACATCTACACGGGACTACCTTACAATGGACGTGACTTACGAGACATACCGGATGATGGACAGTTGGGAAGGGACGGAGGGGAAAGGGAGGGGGGGGAAGAGGCGGAGGAGGGCAGTTGCATTTTTAGCGTGGGTGTTGGCTCCTGCTTCGGTTCCTGGTATGCCTCTTCTTTTTTTTTTTTTTCCCCTCCTATGATAATTCATTCTACTCCTTTCTCTAATCCTGTTTTCCTTCTGTCAGGGCTATCGCCAGTGTTGAGCCTACTTGTCTGTCACTATGTGGTGTCGGACCCCGTACACTCAAGGGAGAACGCATTTGCTGCAATCATTGAAACATTGCGGTGGTATCCACCCCTGGGATATCTGTCTGGGCCAACCATGGCATCCAGACTTTTAGAAAGTTTGGTCCGGTGTCGTTGACTAAACTCATCAGCTGTTCCTTCCGGCATACTTGCCAAATCCTGTTTCTAATTTTAGGGATGAATGGTAATTCATTTTGCTTCCATAATGCTGCGATCTCGCATCCAGTGGCTGTTGCGAAATGCGCGATTAGTTTATGCGTCGCATTTGCCAGACCCTGGATTCGTCTGCCCAAAAGGAACACCCACGGGTCCAGAAGGATCTCCAAATTGAGTATCCTTTGTAACCATTCTTGAATTTGTTCCCAAATCGGGACCACTTTTGTGCAGGACCACAGCATGTGTTTCAAATCCGCTACATTCCCCGCAATGCTTTGGGCAGATCGGGGAGTATCCCTTAACAAATTTAGCTAATCTAGATGGGGTGTAGTACCACCGCATAAGGACTTTATATGCGTTCTCCTTTAATGTGGTGCAAACCAAGCTTTTTGCTGCTGCTTGCAGGATCCTGTCCCATTCCTCGTCCTCTAACGTCTCCTCTAAGTCTGATTCCCACTGTCTGATGTAGCTGAGTCTTAAATTGTTAGTGGTCTCAGGACAGATCACCTCCTTGTACATTCTAGATGTAAGTCCCCTAGTGTCAGTTCCTCTAGAACACAGCTGATCAAAATTCATTCTTGCTGGCCTGATTGGGGCTTTGTTGTAAAAGTCTCGAATCTGGAGATATCTAAAGAATTCCTTATTTGGTATATCCTTTGTGGACTTAATTTGTTCAAATGTTTTTATAAATTTTCTTTCCTCCAGATCTTTCAGTCGTGTAATATCCGACTGTATCCAAATTTGCAAGTTATTTCTATTCATCCCTGGAGCGAAATCTGGATTACCGATTATCAGTGTCATTAAAGAGTTTTTGGAAGTGAGATTACAGCTAGTTTTAGTGGCCTCCCATATCCCTACGGAATTGGCTATGGTCTGGAGCAGCTTGTCCATTTTAATTTGCCCTTTTTTGGGTAGCCAGATCAGGTTCTGTAGTTATACTGGTGCACAGCATTTTTGCTCCAGTTTCACCCATCTCCTTAAACTCGGATCTGTGTGCCACTGGATAATTTGGCATAATTGGGCCGCCTTGTACTAAGCCAACAAGCAAGGTACCGCTAATCCCCCTTTCGTGGTGGGTCTCTTTAAGATACCCTTCGCAATTCTTGGGTTTTTCTTATTCCAAATAAATTTCATGATTTGTGACTGTAGGGAGAGGATGTCCGCATTCACTATAGGTATTGGCAGACTCTGGAATAGATATAACATCCTTGGGAGGAGATTCATTTTCACGCTATGTATCCTCCCAATCCATGAGATGCTGCCCTTCATCCATGTTCTGAGATCCTCCCCCAACATCTTAACCAGCCTGGGATAGTTAGCTTTATATAATGTTTTGTAGTCCCTTGTGATGTATACCCCTAAATATTTGATAGCGGAGGCTTGCCATTTGAAGTTAAAATTTACATCTATCAATTTTTCCACCTCTTTGGGTAGATTTATATTGAGGGCTTCCGATTTGGTCTGATTGATTTTAAATCCTGAAATTTGATTGAATTTGCCTAGGATCCCGAAAACACTGGGCAGAGATGTGAGAGGTTTTGATAATGTTAAAATCACATCATACGCGTACAAAGCTACTTTATGCATCTGATCTTCAATTGAAATTCCTGTTATATCCGGGCTGTGTCTAATGTGTGCAGCTAGGGGCTCTACACAGAGGGCGAACACCAGTGGGGACAACGGGCAACCCTGGCGTGTTCCACTTTGTATATTAAATTGATCTGAGGGGAAGCCCTGATGTCGCACTCTTGCCGTCGGGCCCTCGTATAGCGCAAGGATGGCTCTCAATAGGCGTCCTTCAAAACCAAATTCTCCCAAGGTTTCTTTTAGATAGGGCCAGTCTATCCTATCGAAAGCTTTCTCAGCATCCAGACTCAGTACCATGGAGTGTATATTTTTATTTTTAGCCAAATCAATTATTCTCCTGGTGTTGTCTGCTGCTTGCCTACCTCCGATAAACCTCACTTGATCCGTGTGGATTAACCCGGGAAGAACACTACCCACCCTGTTTGCTATGAGTTTGGAGTAAATTTTAATATCTGAATTAATCAGTGAAATGGGCTGGTAGCTCTTGCAGTCTGTCGGGTCCTTTCCAGGTTTATGGATCAAAGAAATTGAAGCTTGTAGCATTTGTGTTGGGAAGGAGGCCTCCGCTAGAATCTCGTTAAATAGTTTTAACATATGGGGAGTTAGTAATTTGAGTTATTTTTTGTAATATAAATTCGAGAAGCCATCCGGCCCTGGTGCTTTGGCTGGTTTTAATGTCTTGATTACCTCTGATAATTCTTCCAGTGTAAAGTCTGCCTGTAGCGCTTCTCTCTCAACTCTGCTCAAGGTGGATAAGTTTGCCTATTTCAGAAATGTTTTCAACATCTCTTTCGTTTTTGGGTTCTGGTTGACCTTATCTCCATTATACAGTTTTTCGTAGTAGGCTTTAAACTCCTCTACTATTTTCCCAGGAGTGGACGTTAGGTCACCACTCCGTGTACGGATAGCGTGAATGTGGTAATTTGGAAGCTTGTTTTTTAGCTTATTGGCAAGTAAGGTTTCTGGCTTGTTTGCTTTTTCGTAAAATTTACGTCTAGACCATGCCATTTCCTTCTCAGCTTGGGAGGAGAGGAGGAGATTGAGTTTTGTTTTAGTGTCTAATAACTGTTTCAGAATATGTTCCTGCTTGCTCGTTTTGTGGAGGGATGAGAGATCCGCTAACTTTTTTTCCAACTCTTTAATTTTTCTCTCTCTTTCCCTCTTTCGTTTGGCGGCCAGATTCATTAAAATCCCCCTGAGGGTAGCTTTATGATCTTCCCACAGTGTGGTGTGTGTCGCCACACTCCCCTCATTCTCCATGAAATATTCCTTAATTTTTTCCCCTATTTCCCGTTCCAAATCTGATATTTTTAGCAAAATCTCATTCAGCTTCCAGTTCGCTCTAGGTCTGTCTAGGGGTATTAATGTGCATCGCAGCTCTATGGATGCATGGTCAGACCATGAAATATCATGTATCTCGGTACGAGAGACCCCTGGGACCATTCTATTTGATACAAGGAAGTAATCTATTCTGCTGTATCTGTTATGGGGATGTGAGAAGAAAGTGTATTCCTTCACGCCCTGATGTTGTTCCCGCTATATGTCCAATAGTTGGCATTCCTTTAGACATTTTGATATTGTTAGTAAGTCCTGTCTGTGGGCCTTGTTAATTTTAGTACATCTGTCCAAGTCAGTGTTAAGTGCCCTATTCAGGTCTCCTGCTAGTATGACGTTCCCTTTTGCTACTTTGCGTAACTTGATAAAGAATCAGTTGAAGAAGTCTGCTGCCTGCTCGCATGGGGCGTATATTGCTGCAAGCGTGATGGGGTGGTGTCGTATGGTACCTGTCACTATAATATACCTACCCTCTTTGTCAGTATATGTTCTGTCCGCTAGTAATGGTATTCTATTATGTATCAGAATGGCTACCCCCCTTTTTTTGACCTGTGCCGAAGCTAAAAAAACTCAACCTAAAATCTTTGTCTAAAAATTTGGGGTTATTATTCCTTAAAGTGTGTTTCTTGCAGAAACAACATTTCTGCTCCCTTACGTTTGTCATCTTTTAAAGCTACCCTTCTTTTCGCTGGGCTGTTGAACCCCTTGACATTATGTGAAATTAATACTATGTCCTTACTCATTTTTGATCCTATGTTTTTTGCTCTGCTGTGTTCTGGTAACTTTCTTGTAGATCTCTCCATCTCTGGAACCAATGTCTGCCACTTTTTCCTTCTTCTTTTTACGCCCACCTGTGGGAACAGAGGGAGGGGGCACACATACGGGGAAATCTGGGGACATTTCCACACAAAACAACATACTACAGAAATTGACAGTTCTCGGCGCCTTTCTGCCACCTTTCTGGCCCGAGTCCACCGCCTTTGGGCTTTCTCCAACCTTGCTGGCCTTGCACGTTCATCTTGTAGTGGACTGAATCCTTTCCACATGTGTTGGCCCAAAGGACTTTGCCAGGGAAATGAAGAGCTCTTCTCTCCATCCCCAGCCTTCGGCTCATACGAACTTTGGAGCAGGTCCCCCCCCCCCTCTACTCCTGCCCCGCTCTTCAGATAAACTTATAAACCAAAAACCATCTATACTATGCTGAGATAACTTGAGTTCCTTCTCCTGCGTATTTTTGCCTTATGCCACATCGTCATTACCCTGTTACTTTACCCCTCTCCCCACTCCCCCTCGCGTGCTTGTTGCTTACTAGGTATCTGTTATTTCCCCGCGCTCTTCTGTATCTTTCCTCTCTTTTGTATCCCCTTCCTTCCCGCTATCTTTCTATGTAACTCCTGAGAACCCTGTCCTCATCCTTCTCTCTCTGCCCGTCTTGATCTCCTTCCATTTACTGCATCCTGATACCTCTCCACTTCTCTTCCTCTTCTCTCTTCCCCCTTCTTCCTACCCTACTGCTATTCTATCTATCACTTCATTTTCCCCAATCTCCTACTTACCCTTGCTTTCTGCCTCCTCAACCTGCCTCCACTTTCTTATACCATCTCCTTTTCCTTCCTTGTCTCATTCCAACACTTCCTTATCTCCTCTACTTATCTTGTTCCATCTGTCTGTCTACCTCTTACTCTCTCCTCCTGTCACTTCCACTTCCCTAGTTCATCTTTTCTCCTTCTTTTCTACCTATTATAATCCCTTCCAACTTCTCTACGACCTGGTCCCCCTCCCTATCCCTTCCTCATCCCTCCTCCTTTCTTCCTACCCTGCCTGCTAACCTACCTATTACTGCTGCGGCCGAGTTTATTCGAGCATTTGCCCGTTCTCGGCCGCAGCAGTTACCTGGCGCGCGCCGGAGGGTGCCGGGCGCGCGCCGAAGCAGCGGAGGAGAGGCCCGCCGATCGCGGCTTCCCCCTCTCCTCTCCGGGTCCGCCGGGTTCCCCGGAACCCCCTGCCGCCGTCCCCCACATCGCGGGACACCAGGGCTCCCTCGGGGAGCCCTGGACGCGCGTGCAGGGGGCGCAGGCACCCGATGATGCGTGACCGCGCATCGGTGATGCGCGGCACGCCGAGGGGATGCCACTTGCAAGCCGGGAAATCTCCCGGCTTGCGGAACTGGCCACACTTCAATAAAGTGTGTCGCCAGTGTACTTCCTTTTCCCTAACCTCTACTTGCTCCTGTTACCTGCCTCCTCAACATGCCTTTACCTCCCTCTACCGTCTCTGCTTTCCTTCTTGCCTCTTGTCATCACTTCCCTATCTCCCCTACTTATCTGGTTCCATCTGTCTTTACATCACTGCCTCACTCCTCCCCAGCCGAGTGTCTAATCCACTTCCTTAATTCCTTCATACTTTGGCCCTTTTTGTGCTTTCTTCTTCCTACCGTCTCTCCTGAGCTGCGTCCTGTCTAATATCTGTTTTTTCCCTTACTCCCGTCCAACCCTCCTTCGTTTTCTTTTCTCTTCCCCTTTCCTGCTGGGTCTTATAGCTATTTCCCACAGTCTGCACTGCGTCCGGCGCTGCTGGGACACCTTCAGGGGCCTCTGTCTGCCGTGTCGACTGTTCCTGACGTCATCCGTACCCTCTTGCGTTGATTTTGCCACCTCCAAGATGGCGCCCTCTGTACCGCCTCCGGGTGATGACGTCCTTCTGGTCCGCCGCCATTTTGGATCTTGCTTCTCACCGAGTCGGAGGTTTGCGCACTTGCTCCAGTTTCCCACCACCCTGTACCTTCCGGCTCCTGCGTTTCATCTTGGTTCCAGAGGGACTCCATGCCGCCGCCATCTTCCTCGTCTGACCATGCTTTCTAGATAAGGTAAGGGGGATCATTGGTACCAGGGCTGGAATTCGTTATTTTCTTTCCCATCAGCTTAAGGTTGCTGGCTCTGTCCTGATCATCATCTTTCGTCAACTTTGTGATATATGGCATTCAACTTGGAACTCGTAGGACTTTTGGAACTTTTTCTTAACAGTATAACAGAGGAAACTTGGTGTTGCTGTAACTTTTAACTTTGGTTCTTTATTTCCACACTTTTAATCAATTTTTATCAAGTTGTGATTTGGAGCTTTGTGACCATGTGGGGTCTGGGCCTGTCTCCACGGGACCCGCACTAGCGGGGGCATCTCCCAACCCAATTTGTGCAAGAAGGAGGGTCCTTCTTCCAGCTCCCTCATGGTGGCCGACTGCCCACCTCGGGTCACCAGGAGTCCAAAGGGAAAAGTTCACCTGTACCTGACTCCGTTCTCTCTTAGTTCTTTGGTTATTGGTAACAGGCTGCATCTCTTTGCTAACATGGCTGGAGCCAGGTCTTGGAATATTAGCAATCGTACTCCCTCAAATTGCACCGTGGGCATTGGTCTTGTTTTTTGCAGCACTGCCTCTTTTGTCCGGTAATGGTGCATTCTTACCACAATGTCTCGTGGCTGCTCCAATTGGAGCGGCGTAGCTCTTAAGGCTCTGTGGCATCTGTCCATTGCTAGGTAATTTTTCGGTGTATCAGGGAGCATGTTCTCCAGCCACCGGGTTATATATTCATCACAATCCAGGACACTCTGGCACTCCTCTAATCCGTATATTGTTTCGGCTGTCCCGGTTTTCAGCATCTTCTTGTCTTTCTCGCAGGTCATTTAATTGCTCTTGCAGGTCTGCTGTCTTTTTGTCCTGCCTTTTAATAGTCTTAATAGACTGAACCCATTTTCGTTTCTAGGGCTCCTGTTCTCTCTCCTAGGCCTGTCACTTCTCTCTTTAATTCCTTTATCTCTGCTTGCAGCAGAGTTCTCAGGTCTTTGTACAGTCTTGTGAAGTCACACTGCCGAACTGGCATCTGTGTTGGCTGTCCGGTTCTTCCTCTTCTCCATCTGGCTCTGTCTCTGAGCCGGCATTTGAAATGGGCGCCATTTCTGCTCCCGTGCCGCTCAGCCTGGCTCTCCCGAAGTATTCAGGCAGCCCCTTCTTTTCTGTCGGTTTTGCTCTTCTCCGTGACATCCTGTATATGTAGTTTCCCCACGAGAGTGTTTATTGCTTATTTATTCTCCGTTTTGTGGGTTTTGTGCTTTGATATTATAGAGCGAGGCACGGAGCACTTAGCCTATGCGTCCATGCTCTTTGCCGTCGTGCATGCGCCTCCCGAGCCCTTGCTTTTTGGTGTAGATGCCCCCTTCGGTTTCTGGTGGGAGTGTAACAGATTATGGGCTTCGTGCACTTTCACTTGTCGCAATAATCCTGTGAATGTGGGTGGGCTCCCTTGCATAATGTTGCAGCAAATCATATTGGCTATGGATTGATTCGGGCTTGAGCCTCGTAAATACTGTTTATGAATGGCCTCATCCATCTCGGAGGCGGCAATCAACTTGCAATTGAGTAGGGTCCCTAGGACCAATTGAATGCGGTGAATGAATGCCGACAACTCTTCTCCCTCTTTTTGGTAGAGGGCATAGTACAAAGCCCAGATCGCTCCTTCATCTTCAGCTAACCCGTATGCTTCCATCAGGAAATCCACTAACATCTGAGGCATCAGGTCTGGGTATTGATCCCAGTGGATTCCTACGATTGTAGAAGCTGGCGGCCTAAAGCATTCCATGATGCGCTGCCTGTTTACTGCATCAGTGCAAAGCCATTCTTCCAGCACTTTTAGCGTATGTTCTTTAAAGGAGTCTATCCCTTCTTCTCTGAGGGGCGTGGGAAGGACCACAGAGAAGGCTTTGAGCTTTCGGTAATTTTGTGACTGGGATGACATGGTCAGTGCCTCCACTAATTGCGGCAGGGTCACCCCATTGCGGACCCACTACTTGATAAGCGACTGTCACTGATAGGCCTTGGGCTTGGCCCAGAGATGGGGGCAGGTGTAGAGGGCAGACTTTAGGCCCAGCTGTTAGCCCCTTTGAGAGCACTTGGGGTAAAGGTGACTCGGGGAGAAAAGGGGGTTGTAACGGACGTGCTCACCACAAACCGGGACCGGACCGCGGGGCTGAGGTGGGGATGTGAATACACCGACCTTAGACCATGAAGCCGGTTCAGGATTGCGCAGTCCGTAGTCAATCATAGCAGGGTTGGAGAGGCCAGGGTAATCCATTGACACGCCAGGGTTAGGGTTGGAGACGGTAGGGTAGTCGATGTCCAGGCTGGAGTTCGGCAACAGCAAGTCAGGAGCACACCACTTCAGCGTAGCAGCTGAAGCATGGGAATGGCCTCTGCGTGAGGAGCAGGAGCGGCCCATGATAAGGTCTCTGCAAAGGGAGAATGCAGGTCACGGGAACAAGACAAGGCTGGCACTGGGGATCCAGCGCTTCAGCACAGGAACCAGGAAGCGGACCTCTGCCTGGGGTGAATGAAGCAGTTCACAGGAACAGGGTAAGGCTGGCACTGGGAATCTAGTGCTTCAGTACATGTCTCAGGAACAAGGCAAGGCTAAGGCAGTGTAGCTTGTGGCAAACGTAGTTACATCCAAGTGAATCTTGGTTTATGCTCAGCAATGAGGAACTGGGAAAACCCAGTATAAGAAGGACAGGGAGCCAATCCATAGACAAGGGTGTGTGGGAATTCCTCCAGTGACAGAGCAGAGAAACAGAGCTGCAGTGATTGCAAGCACAGGTAATAGTGCTTGCAAATCGAAGGAGAAGTCTGTCTGAAAGCTCACCAACTCTGCAAGAGTGAGCTCCAGCAAAACCCAGGAACGGATTCATTACAGGGGTCTACTGTTTTGGGAGTACTGGACACCGGAGCAGTAGGTTGCCAGTTACTGGCGGAAGGCTCGTCTGGGACCGGTTTGGTCTGTGTAGAGTGCACTGAGGTAACCATCTCTCTGATTTCGGGTAAGTCTGAGTATATAAGGGGTTAGCCTTCTAGTGGGTCCTCCGGGACTTGTAAAGTCAGAGGGGCAGTTTCCCGGCATATGTCCTGACCCACTGTCAATATTATGGTACTCCAATGAAAGGTGGTGTCAAACTCTCAGCCCCGTACCCACATTTTGTCTAGACCCAGAATCTTCTTTAGAGAGTCCCAGATTTCACTCTCCACCACTAGAGCTGGGACGTTCCCTACTGCCAATACGTAACTGGACGGTTCTCTGACCTTGAAGGCCCAAGCATGGACCTCATGATTTGAAGGGGTCAACATGATTCTGGTGAGCTTACAGTTATTGGGTACCCCAGGTCTGAGATCTCAGCAGTGCCTCCGAATGTAGCCCTCTTTCCCCCTAGGGTAAAGAGTCTACGGGTGCTGACTTTACCTGTTGGCTCACAGAGATCCCAAACGTCCATTTTGGGGAGCCCGGGATGATAGAACAATACAACCTTGGTACACTGCCTCCACCTGGGAGGGATCCCATGTAGTGGGAGGAGCCCTTCACAGGAACCACAATACTGATATCCACACACAATATATAACAATAACCTTTACTTGAGAACATGTAAATATGCAGTGATGAGAGAATAATAATACTACTGGTTACAGCTACTCCTTCAGCCTTGCAGGGCCTTATCCCACCACCGTGTAACCCACACCGTGTTCACAATATCTGAAGGCCCTTGGGCACCCAACCACCCTGATGTCCACGAGAATACCAACACCACCCTTGTGTGTGGTCAGAACTGCCACTATGGTGTGTGTACTTTGTTGGTGCACTTAAAGATATAGGTACCTGCTGTGTGCTCTAGCCCCCGGGTGCGCTGATTGGTAACTGCACAGGATCCGCTGATCCAGCAATGTTTCTGTGGTGGGTACCTCCAAGGTCCCACCACATACATCTATGTATGATTTGGATGTCAATTACGAGCTAACAAAGAAACCTTTATATACACGAACCCTCTGAGAAATTTGTAAGTACAAATCTCATTGGGACATATTGATCTGAACTATCCACCACTTAAACAGACAGACATATTTGCACTATTTTGCTTGTGTTTGTTCTCTTTTATGTATATCTGCGCTCCCCAGTATCCGGCTACCTGACAACTTTTGGATTGAAGAAGAAACAATCTACACGAAGGGTTGAAGCTGCATTTATTTTTCACCATTGTGTTCAGTATTTTTGGAGAAGCCACATGGCAACCCTAATGTTGGCAGGGAAGCTAGATAAGGGGAACCTGATCATCGCTCTACAGTTCATCTGGATCCTGATGTGCAGGTGATCTAAGCGGTTTGCTCTGAGGTCATTGCCGGAGAGACCCAAAAACGAGTTCAAGAGCCTTGCCAGTGGGAATTGTTTTTCTCTGGGACTGTGGCTGTGTCAGAAGCGGAGAGCAGAACTTTTAAGAGTCAGATTTGAAAGTGCTCATCCAAGAATTGCACCAGAGATGTCTGGACGGTCCCTACCCCTATGGAGTGTGAATGCAAATCTTGAGTAAGCCTTCAATGTGGTGCTCAGCACCTAGCCAGTTAGGGTTCCCCCATATGCCCCTTTCTTAATGGAGTTTAATGAGCTCTGATTCATGTTTTTGTGCTGTGCTGTGCTTGCTAACTCCGACTGGAATAAAAATTAATTATTGAGCTGCTTTGTCCTGTCTGATGCCTTGATCCCTGGGTTAAGTTCTGGTGTTCAGTGACATGGGTATGAGTCTCTTAAATATACTTTCCAGATCTGTCAGTTGTGCTCCTTTTTTAGCACAGTTGTCTTTCCACATATTGTTTGGAAGGGGGGGTGGAAAGAGTTGATGGATATATAATACTTGGGACTATATTAAACAGCCCCCTCCCACCCAACCATTGCCACCTCCCTGCCTCCCTCATCCGAAGGTGAAGTTCACAAAATGTATGCAGAATGAATCCAATGGCGGATTAAAATGTATCCACCTGAATTTTTTTTTATTGCCCAATCCACCTGTTGGATTTTTTTGTGCGGATCAGATAATGGTAAAACAAACTGTGGATGGGATTTTGACAAGTTTGCCCATCTCCACCCTTAAGTACAGGCTTTCGCAGTGTTTCTAAATACTAGCTGTATTTATACTGTATCCCTTTTTACATCATTTAAACATTTGTCAAACATTACAGGAAAGTGTCCTGATGACATCACTAACATTAGGCTGGGAAGTGATTTCTGAATCAAAATATTAACGCTAGCTATCCTATATTATACATATCATATATTATACACCTTGATCGGAGAGCTTTGTTTTTGCTGTACTTTTTACTGTGGTGTTGTTTGTGAATGTATTACCCATCATAGCATCATTGCATCTGATTTGCAACCACTACCACTTCCCAGTGCAGATTTCAGCTCAAATAAATAAGTTCAAAAGGACCAAAAGGCTGTCATTGAGTGAGTCCACTAATTCTGTATCTTAAGTCACCAAGGAATCAAGCAGAAGCTCTAGGGTATCCATGCAATAAAGTATATAGAAAGAAACAAATGACATGTTCACTGCTTAATCACAGTATACCATGTGACAATTGATGAATAACGTTGATGAACGATAGGGGAGCACAATACGTGGATAATATGTGTAAAATAAATAAATAATATAGTGTGATAACCAGTGGTTGACAAATCACCCAAAAATCTACTCAACGAACCAAAAAATCTACTCGCCACCTAGTCCCGCCCCCAATCCCGCCATGCTTGGGCGGCCATGAGGAGATCGCCACTGGGTCAAATCCAGTCCCCACGGGCCTGTAGGTGAATGGATTTGTCGAACACTGGTGATAACGTATAAACACAGTGGAATTTAAGGATTGGAGGAGTCTTTAGATGTTAAACTCACATTCTTCCAAATCAATAAAAGCCTCTCCAAAACAGTGGCAATTATGTTATTTTCTCAGTGGATGGGTCTTCCTTCAATGTGGGGATATCCCTCAGGGTATGCAGGGGTCATATGTCGTGGGATGTGGAGAGAAATCAGATAATAGTGCACACCAATATATTTAAGAGAAAGTCTTTATCTAAAAAACTGGTGGAATAGCACTTACAATTTAAACATAAAATACAGGCATGCAATAAGAGCTAACAGTGGTCATCCCAGACCACTGTTACGTGGCATACCTGTGGGACAATACCTCAGACGGAGGCGAATATGCTCTACGGATGAGATGTTCGCCAAACAGTCTGAGGTATTGAACATCAGGTTTAGGGATAGAGGCTACTCTGAGCGAGACATACATGCAGCTTATATGCGAGCCTTAGAGACAAGTCGCTCAGAATTAATAGCAAAGATCAACACTAAGAAATCAAAATGATGGAATTCTATCAGTGGTGACAATAATAAAAGTAATGAAGATGTCCCGCTATTTATCACTACCTATAGTAATCAAGCCAATCAAATAAAAGCTATCATAGAAAAACATTGGAAGGATGAAGACTTAAGAAACATGATGCAGATCTATCCTAAATTTGTATATAAAAACGAGAACAATTGGTCATCATCTTTCTCCAAGCCTTTAAATTCTCTTCCCATAATACACAGCAGAAACAGAGCTTACCCAAAGGTTTCCCTAAATGTGGTAACTGTAACTACTGTAAATATGCGGCCCCACTATCTAAGATTGAATGTAAACATACGGGACAAATATATAAAATTAAGCATTTCATAACGTGTGCTACAAACTATTTCATCTATAAGTTAAATTGTCCGTGTGGAAGAATCTATATTAGCAGAACTATTCGACCTTTAAAAATGCGTATATCTGAACATCTTAGATCAATAAAGAAAAAAGATGATAGACTTTCAGTCTCCAAACATTTTTCCACATGTACACAGGGATCAATGAGTACTTTTACATTCAGTGCATTGGAGCACATTCCAAAACATGCGAGGGGGGCAATAGAGAGGCCATTCTCAATCAAAAAGAAATGTTTTGGATTTATACCTTCGGGTCTTTGACACCCGGGGGTATAAACACTGACTGGGAATTGAAACATTTATTGGGTTAATATCTCTTCTCTCTGTTTGGACTTTGTTAGTACAGCTCAACCCCGTTATAGCGCGATCTGCTATAACGCGGATCCGCTTATAACGCGATTTGAGCGTGGACCCCGAATTTTTTTTTTAAAGTTTTTTTTTTTAAAGTTTTTTTTTTTTTGCGCACACACTCACTGCACACTGCATACATTCACAGCACACTGCATACACTCACAGCACACTGCACACACAGCACAATGCACACACTCAGCACACACTCACAGCACACTGCATACACTCCCAGCACACTGCATACACTCACAGCACACTGCACACACTCACTGCACACACACACACACAGCACACTGCATACACTCATAGCACACACTCACAGCACACTGCATACATTCACAGCACACTGCACACACTCACTGCACACACACACACACACAGCACACTGCATACACTCATAGCACACACTCACAGCACACTGCATACATTCACAGCACACTGCACATACTCACAGCACACTGCACATACTCACAGCACACTGCACACACTCACAGCACACTGCACACACTCACAGCACACTGCACACAGTCTCACACAGTCAAATACACACACACACACACACACACACACACACACACACACACACACAGAGACACACTGTCTCTTTAAGGGAGCTTGCTCTCGCAAGACGGAAGCAGAAGCAGGAAGCAGAGACAGGGAGAAGAGCTTCCAGATGCCGGGTTAGTACTGTGTGCTGTTGCCGCTGCCCCACCGGATCTGGGAACGCTGGGAGAGTTCTCAGCTTTCCCCCTCCGGCGGACACGGTACCACCACAAAAAAATAAAATAAAAAAAAAGCTGTATTAATCACCTTTTTCTCAATCCCATTGCCTTTTTGCTTTTTTTTGTCACCAAAGACTGTTTGATGACATTTCACATTGCTATAATGATTACACTTTGGACTGTTATATTTTTAGTCTATTATTAATTCTATAGCACATTGTGGTTATTATATATATTGATTACCAAAGCATTAATTAATATATTTGTTCATTAAGACTGCTTTTTTAGCTTATATACACTATATCTTAGACATTCATAACTAATGATCAAATTGTTGCATGCTGCTATGAATAAGTATTGTTATTATTGTCATATCATGCTTTTATATATATTTTTTCTTCAATACCACAATTATATGCTTACATATAGATCTGTTGCTTTATATATTTATTTTTATTATATTTCATTATTTTGTTATTTAATAATGATTTGCATCTTTTGTTCTCAATTACTCCGATACTACAGTTCACTGTTTTTAATTATTTGTTTTCACATTGTCTGTCTCCGCACTCACTTAGATTTAGGTTTGCGGTTTATTGTGTTTTGCTTATGTCTTTCCTTATGGTGACAGCTTAAATTGTCCATTTCTCCCATCCGTAACATACTAATGACGCTACTCTCATGCCTATGCTCATTATGTATTAGCCAATCACTATACGAGAATGCTCCGATACGTCACTTCCGGTTGGGAGGAAACAAACCATAAGAGGGGAACATTATGCATATGCTGTATACTCTCTGACAAAGCGCCATCCCAGGCGTGAAACGCGTGAGAGGAACTTATTTTTTCCTGTCTGCACCATGTTGTCGCATGTCCATTAAAGAAATTTTCAACAGACCTGCTGTAGTCCTGGATTAACCCCTTACCTGCGCGGTTGTGCTCCGCATTTCTTTCCCTTCCTGGACCATTCATATGCAATAAAAGCGAGTGCAGCTTGTTGGGCTCTCACCCCCTCCTCTGCTTGGAACTCTCTCCCGTCATGTCACTTCCGGTCCGTGGCGCTCGTCTCGAGTGAATGCAGGAGGATTCCCAGAACAGCTGATGAGAAAGGGAGTGTGTCTTCAAGCTCCTCGCGTTGACTACGCGTTTCACGTAATCCGCTTCATCAGGAGCCAAGTAATTGGTTACTGACTTCTCTCCATTAAATATCCTAAACTCGCATCTCATTGGTGGATAGTAACTAACTCAGCATCTGATTGGACGGAATATCCCTCAAAAAACGGGAGCAAAATCAGTCTAAAATTACGAAATATAATGGCACAATAGTGAAGGTCATATTATGATATGTGAGTACATCTCACATATCCCAAACAGACAGTGGTCAAGGGAGATTAATAAACATGAAGTTGATAGTAAGAAAATGTAATCTATTTCTGACAGGCTATCTAAATACATAGCAAGAGAACATACACAGTTATACAGTTTCCATAAAAACTTTCACCACTTCTACTGTGATTCCAGCCTCAACTGATCTAAAAGCTAACAATCTGAAAACTATAAATACAGTGGTATCTTGGAGGATGGTGATCTTTGTGGATAAAAAGAGGGAGAGGAGTACATAATTAATAAAACATTCCAAAAATGTGTTAATATAAACTAATGTTAAAAACATGAAAATAAAAATTCATATACATATATTATATGAAAAATATGTCAACTTCAAAAGGTTGAAAAGTTTAAAAAGCAGGCAATGTAGAAATATAAATATAAAAATATATAAAAGTAGGCAAAAAGTGTATGAAAGGGTTTATATTATAAATATATAAAAAATGTATATAAAAAAATATAATTTTTTTAAATTGAAGGAAGGCTACTATATCCAGATCCACATTTAGGCATTTAGGGCTCTTTGTTTTCATCCTGTAGATCCAGAAAGTTTCCCTTTGAGATAATCGTGTAATTTTATTCCCTCCTCTCCAGTGTGGAATAACCCTTTCAATTCCTCTAAAGGTCACGCCCTTAGGGTTACTACCATGAAATGATTAAAAATGTTTCGGTACACTATGATTTCGCATTTTTCTTTTTATATTCCCTACATGTTCTAATATACGTAACTTTTAAAGGACGTGAAGTCCGTCCAATGTACTGTAGCCCAAAGGGACTTTCTAATAAATAAATATTGTGATCCATATTACAATTGATAAAATCAGTCATATCGAATTTTTCTTTTGTTGTATGTGAATAAAAATGAGCTTTTATTTTGGAACTATATTCACAGGCTTTACAGTTCCCACATTTGTGGGATCCTTTAGATGATTTTAGCCATTGGGTCACATTCTCTGTACATTAGTAATATATACAGGGGTCCCCAGCACACAATAAAGGAATAAAGACAAAATCTGTGAACAAGAGGATCAATGTATTGAATGTAATAGCAGCTACAAAATCAGCCCTGGCATAGGGTCTGGAGAGTACATCTTGTGGAGGAAAACAGTACAGAGGGAGAGGAGGGGAGGAAGGGGAACAAGGGGGATGAAACACAAAACAAAAACAACAAAAGGAAGTTGAACAACGTACAATACACAAAGTTTAAGGCGATTAAAAATGTAGGGGGGCAACATTTTGGAGCCAAATGCCCCTTAATCATGCCCGTTCCCACTGAATACAGCCTATGGTACTTCCCTAGTTTAAAGAAGAAGAAGCAGGCACACGGTCTTACTCAAAAGGAGGTTTAATATGCCATTGTGCCTGCTTCTTCTTCTTTGTACTGGAACACTTGGGACTACAGGAGCTCCCCAGGACCAGCGCACCGGCAGCTAAGTACCCGACCTCTATTACCATTGATATTGAGTGCGTGTCTCATCCTCTGTCTATGTATACTTCCCTAGTTTACACACCTTCAACCTACTACATCTCACCAAATGAATAAGGAGGAATAATGAACTGATAGACAGACCAACCATTTTGGTTTATTAGCAATAAGTCTATCCTATAGGTACATGAACATCAATAGTGCTAAAAAAAATAGCTAGGCATATAGACTGTCTAAACAGATTAACAATAGTGCACAAATCTGTGAGAGCAACAGTAAAACCTCACAAGTGACTAGGCATATATGTACAGACTGATAATACTGCAAGATCCTGTGCTCAATAGCACCTAACTAATCACTTAAAGCATGGCAAAAAAAAAAATGTTTTGCACAGTAAATTGAATAAGCGTAAGGCTGAACAAGAGACAGTGATTAGGACACAGGGACAAATGCCAAGTTTAAAAGAATTTTAGCAATACGAATCCTCTGCTGTGGTGTGACGTCAGTGGATCTGACACTGGGATGACTGCAGACTACTCCACAAGATTACCCCTAAATTATTTCCGGATCTAACTGTATATGTGTTGCACCATTAGGACCCTTCAAGATTGATATCAGACACAAGCATTTAGATCACTGCAGCCATCCAGCAAATGCTTTATGCCAATATTAGCACCAGTGATGATCACAGCATGAAGTGGTGACTGCATACCATCCCATTAACAGTTAAAACAAAGCTTCTATGGTAATGACGCATGAGGGTCTCGTCTGACTGCAGTGAATATATTATACGTGACTCCAGCGGCATGCCTGGCCAATCGCGGGCTTCGGTGACGCAGTGTATTATATTGATTGGCTGAAACTGTGAGGCGTCTGGCTACCATGGAAACTACGCACTACGCAACTCCAGAAGGTGTAACCTTGCGATCACCTTATTTGGAGAATTCAATAAGGATCCTGTCATGCTGTAACGGAACAGCTGCTTTTAATTTAATGCGATTTTGGCGTGAAGAAATCAACCAGCAAACCCTGGTATCAATAGATTCGGTCTGCTCTAGTTTGCCACCACTCCCAGTTGAAGACCTTCTGTCGAAACGTGTTGGAGTGGGAGTGTGGTGACGGGTTCTCTCCTCCGCAATCAGGACCAAGTGCACGTCACCATTCATCTCTACATGGTGATGTATCTGGGATTTTTTTCATGGACATTAACATGCTTTTTCAATGGACAGCCTATATCTTGTAGCAATTTAGCTTCATTCTGATTTGCTATTTGGACTGTTCCTGCATTATATACCTTTAGCGTGTTATATTATATCCATTAGTACATTTGCACTTTATATTTGTGCTCCTTCACACAGTGTATTGTGGGCCCACTCACCTGTGTGTATCCCAGTCATATTTGTGATTATCCATGCACTTTAGCTATTGTTCCCTGAGGAAGCATTGAGGAGTCCCCCACAACTTTTTATATTTTCTCCCCTGTTTTATCAACATCAATAAACTTTGTCATACATATTCTGTTATACCTGTGTGCGCCGAAAGGGATTCTTTTTTTGTTGCTTCCTCATGATTCTCTTACCTGGAGCACCGCTGGCTTCCGGGATATTTTTTGGAAATATATGCCAGCTTCTTTTGGGTAACAGTTTATTACTGTTGTGCATGTGGTAGCTCTTGTGTATTTTAATATATGTAGCTCTGGTAAGATTATGGGCTATATTTCTATCCTCCCCCTGTGCAGTAATTCCTGTTAAGGGCAGGTTTGCCAAGAGTTATCATGGGTTTTCCCTACGTCAAGCACTTGCCCTGAAATGGTGAAGCTAGGTTACCTGACCCTGTGTCCAATCAAGAGACACAAGGGCGGTTCCTGCTGAAATCATAAATAGCAGAGTGGAGGCAGGGACATCCAGAAGGGCGACAGCCTGCTGTGAGTGACTGCCCGTACCTGCTGTAAAGCTGCTGCTGCTGAAGACTTGAATAAAGAGTCTTCTGTTAAAGAGACAGTGTGTGGAGACTGGAATCTCTAATCCCTGGCAGGGTATTCTGTGGTAGGGATTTACCCCATTTCCCTGGGGCTTACTACAGATGGAGGCGCTGCACAATTAGAAGGAGAACTCAGGCATCCACCCCAGAAACCTGTCCTGTTGTCCCCCCCATGTCATCACGGGAGACCTGTGCACCACACAGAGACACGTAGCCAGACCTTGAGACATCCTAGGGCACCCGATATGCGATTGGGTGGGGGTACATGGGCTATATATATATATATATATATACACACATACATACACACATGTGAAAAAGAAAGTACACTTTCTTTGAATTCCATGGTTTTACATATCAGGACATAATAACAATCATCTGTTCCTTAGAATTAGGTAAATACAACCTCAGATGAACAACAGCGCATGACATATTACACCGTGTCATGATTTATTTAACAAAAATACAGCCAAAATGGAGAAGCCATGTGTGAAAAACTAAGTACACCTTATGATTCAATAGCTTGTAGAACCACCTTTAGCAGCAATAACTTGAAGTAATCGTTTTCTGTATGACTTTATCAGTCTCTCACATGGTTGTGGAGGAATTTTGGCCCACTCTTCTTTACAACGTTGCTTCAGTTCATTGAGGTTTGTAGGCATTTGTTTATGCACAGCTCTCTTAAGGTCCAGCCACAGCATTTCAATCGGGTTAAGGTCTGGACTTTGACTGGGCCATTGCAACACCTTGATTCTTTTCTTTTTCAGCCATTTTGTTGTAGATTTGCTGGTGTGCTTGGGATCATTGTCCTGTTGCATGACCCAATTTCGGCCAAGCATTAGCTGTAGGACAGATGGCCTCACATTTGTCTCTAAAATACTTTGGTATACAGAGGAGTTCATGGTCTACTCAATGACTGCAATCAGTCCCAGGTCCTGTTGCTGCAAAACAAGCCTAAATCATCACCTCTCCACCACTATGCTTGACAGTTGGCATGAGGTGTTTGTGCTGATATGCTGTGTAGTGTTTTCGCCAAACTTGACGCTGTGCATTATGACCAAACATCTCCACTTTGGTCTCGTCTGTCCAAAGGACATTGTTCCATAAGTCTTGTGGTTTGTTCATATGCAATTTTGCAAACCTAAGCCGTGCTGCCATGTTCTTTTTAGAGAGATGAGGCTTTCTCCTGGCAACCCTTCCAAACAAACCAAACAGTTTGCTGGTCTGGAGCATTCAGGTGTGTGTTAACACAATGCCAAGAAGGAAAGACATCAGCAATGATCTTAGAGAAGCAATTGTTGCTGCCCATCAATCTGGGAAGGGTTATAAGGATATTTCCAAACAATTTAAAGTCCATCATTCTACAGTGAGAAAGATTATTAAAAAGTGGAAAACATTCAAGACAGTTGCCAATCTTCCCAGGAGTGGACGTCCCAGCAAATTCACCCCAAGGTCAGACCGTGCAATGCTCAGAGAAATTGCAAAAACCCCAAGAGTTACATCTCAGACTCTACCAGCCTCAGTTAGGATGTTAATGTTAAAGTTCATGACAGTACAATTAGAAAAAGACTGAACAAGTATGGTTTGTTTGGAAGGATTACCAGGAGAAAGCCTCTTCTCTCTAAAAAGAACATGGCAGCACGGCTTAGGTTTGCAAAGTTGCATATGAACAAACCACAAGACTTATGGAACAATGTCCTTTGGACAGACGAGACCAAAGTGGAGATGTTTGGCCATAATGCACAGCGCCACGTTTGGCGAAAACCATACACAGCATATCAGCACAAACACCTCATGCCAACTGTCAAGCATAGTGGTGGAGGGGTGATGATTTGGGCTTGTTTTGCAGCAACAGGACCTGGGAACATTGCAGTTATTGAGTAGACCATGAACTCCTCTGTATACCAAAGTATTTTAGAGACAAATGTGAGGCCATCTGTCCTACAGCTAAAGCTTGGCCGAAATTGGGTCATGCAGCAGGACAATGATCCCAAGCACACTAGCAAATCTACAACACAATGGCTGAAAAAGAGAAGAATCAAGGTGTTGCAATGGCCCAGTCAAAGTCCAGACCTCAACCCGATTGAAATCCTGTGGCGGGACCTTAAGAGAGCTGTGCATAAACAAATGCCCACAAACCTCAATGAACTGAAGCAACATGTAAAGAAGAGTGGGCCAAAATTCCTCCACAACGATGTGAGAGACTCATAAAGTCATACAGAAAACGATTACATCAAGTTATTCCTGCCAATAGTGGTTCTACAAGCTATTGAATCATAAGGTATACTTAGTTTTTCACACATGTCTTCTCCATTTTGCCTTTATTTTTGTTAAATAAATCATGACACGGTATAATATGTCATGTGTTGTTGTTCATCTGAGGGTGTATTTACCTAATTTTAAGACCTTCTAAGGAAC
This sequence comes from Ascaphus truei, assembly GCA_036426205.1. Taxonomy (NCBI): domain Eukaryota; kingdom Metazoa; phylum Chordata; class Amphibia; order Anura; family Ascaphidae; genus Ascaphus; species Ascaphus truei. The sequence goes on along the minus strand of WSYH01001244.1, from coordinate 52,394 downwards.
AGATGTTACATAGTTACATAGTAGATGAGGTTGAAAAAAGACATACGTCCATCAAGATCAACCTATGCTAAATTTAGACAACAGATAATTTTATCCTTTATCTATACTTACTTATTGATCTAGAGGAAGGCAAACAAAACCCCCCAGAGTCATATCATCCAATGATGTCTCATAAGGGGAAAAATAAATTCCTTACTGACTCCAAGAATTGATTGTTATTATGTCCTGATATGTAAAACCATAGAATTCAAAGAGTGTGTACTTTCTTTTTCACACAACTGTGTGTATGTGTATGTCTCTCTCTCTCTCTCTCTCTCTCTCTCTCTCTCTCTCTCTCTCTATATATATATATATATATATATATAAATATACAGTGTTCGATAAACCTATACCTTCGTCCCCCCCGGGCGAGTGGATTTAACATCGTGGCGAGCTCCTATTGGCCCAAGCAGCACACGTTTGGTACTAGGTGGCGAGTAGATTTTTTTGTGTGGCGAGTAGATTTTTTGGTGATTTGTCGACCACTGTGTTTAACCCATCACCTATTACCTCTATGCTGCTTTTATCTGTATTAGAAACAGAAATAATTGTCTTAGCAAGCTGATAATACAAGAATATGTTGTTTACACACATATATTTAATTTCTTTATGCTAAAAATGACGGTTACTTTATATGTCATACATATTACTAACTTAGTCATGGACAATCAATTAATGCAAACCTACTGTCAATTTTTGTATTTGCTTGTATAAGTAAAGAAAACAAGTGTCTTAGCAGATTGATAATATACGAATATATTTCTTACACACATATTTAATCCCTATGCTAAAAATGACTGATACTACGTGTGTACATACTGGTAATTAAGTCGCAAATAATGTCTATGGCCAACCAATGAAAATCTTCTTATGCCAGCACTATACAAGGGTGCCAACAACAGCAACAATTGACCCCTGAGGAAGCCTGAATTTGGTGAAACGCGTAGGGTGGGACCCCTAAGATTTGCAAGCACCCGTAGTGTGTACACCTACACACACCTCCTGCCTCTCATCTGATTTTGGTGCCAAAGTTGAAGCGGTGGAGGAGACGCGCAATGAGTTTGTGTGGCGGAGTTGTGTTGGATTCGGACATGGAGGACAGCTACAGGCAGAGTTTGTCGTGGATGCAGTGTGGGCTATATGCTGGAGGATAGGAGATCTTGGTGAGAGTTGGAGATTCTGTGAAACATTGTGTGCCGGAAGAGGTAACCAAACAGACACGGAGAGCGGTAAGACTTCCATACAGGTGCAGTGAACAGATCTCAAGCCCAGCTGGGTGGTGAGTGATAACAGCACAAAACGTAGAACTTCTCCGTAAGTAGAATTGTAATAGCATTACCGGCACCATCACTTCTAAGTCAACATATTTTTATTACAAAAAACATCTTCACACAAGAGAGACTATCCACGAGAAATTACAAACAGCCCAGTGTAAAAACTGCCCACACACACACACAGACAAACGAAGAGGAATCCGGCTTTACAAATAAGCAGCACATCTCCGTTTTTAAAAAGGAACAGATTAAGTTCTTTCAAAAAGACCACCACTGCGTATACCATTTAGTGTACAAGTATACTTTATCATCTATACAATTAATCATACTACAAAGAGGAAATCAGATTCATATTTTCCAATTGTGAGATAAGTTATGGTGGGTAAAAAAAAGTGACAAAAACCCTCCACAGCAAAGCATATAGCAAATGGAAATATTTCTGTATGCTCATTTGCATGTCTATGATCAGTTAATATATAGCCTGTCACTGTAGACAAGCTTATTAACACTTTACCATCTGGATCCTTTGAATAAAGCATGAAAGAAAATTAATTGTATTTATTCACATAAAGAAGACACACAGCTTGAATTACAAAATTATCACGAATAACACTTACTGAAATGGGGTCAAATTAAATAATCTGTCCACAGCACGAAATCCACAGAAATTACGCCTCTATGCAGGAATTACCACACGTGGGGTTGCTGTACAAAAAGAGCCATGAAACAGTCTTTTGCTATGGGCGCTAGCGGCAACCCCTGTTTCTAAGACAAAAGTAATATTTTCGTTCCCCCCAATGCAGGATTAATTAGCCAATCCTTAGTCCTTGCGAATACTGTAAAATGGATACAAATCTTAAGTGGCAATGAAATAGTCTCTGTACCAGTCGGTGTAGCTTAGATGAATCTGCTTACAAGATGGAATTTAGATGAATCTTAATCTCAGATTACTCTAACGTATGTGTGAGTGTATATATATATATATATATATATATATATATATATATATATATATATATATATAGCCATGTATCCTCTTTGGCTACTGGTACAAGCTCTGGTACAAGCGCAGGCAGTGTTAAAGTTAACCCGGGTTTTCCCCTGCCTGTGTTCTGCCCTAGGGGCTCAGACCTTCGACCTTCCCTCTGGATACAAAAAGGGCTGCACAGCCAAACATAGAGGAGTCTAGTCTAGTCCTTGGGAGCGTGGAGTCAGGGCTCTGACCACCTTCCTTCCCGCCCCTTAGGGAAGAGGGACCACTACACCCTATTCCACCAGGGAATAGGGGAAGAGATCAGGATAGACCCTTGGGGCCTCAAGCCTCCTGGGTTGATCCAGGAATCATCCAGTTGTTTGCTGTATTCTGCTGTTGATGAATAAAGACATTCCAGTTTATATATATATATATACAGTATATATATATATATATATATATATATATATATATATATATATATATATAAAACAAACATCACAGCTTGCACTCAATGTACTGGTTCATATAGACAGGTGCTAGTCTCAAATAATAGAAAAACAACATTACCATTCTCCCCCTTGAGAAAGGTCCTATTCCAGGACCGAAACGTCGGATTGGGTGATTTATCATTTCTATTCAGATGCCCAATACAGATTTTCATTATTACTGAACCGAGTGCAGTCTTTCTTTACTGGACGAGAGAATGGTAATGTTGTTTATAATATATATATATATATATTTATATATATATATATATATAATATATTCTTGCCTGTTGCTATATATACTTGTCTGGGTGGTGCAGTTATTTAGGGGGATTATCAGAGTGCGTTCTCCTGCAGGGATTTGCCTCCAGTACTACTTGAGCCTGCTGGAGATTGAGGCGCTACACCAGTGAGAAAGAACCATCCATCAACCGAAAGCCTGTCCTGTTCATCCACACTACCATCGGCGGGCACTCAGTATTCTGTGGGCCAGCAGATGAGCACCACAAAACACAATGTAATAGTGAAATCTCCCAGAGGGTGGGGGAAACCAATGTGTCACGTTTTGTCTGAAAAACCATTGTTACATGGAGCCCATATATGCTAATGCTCTCTGTTAACACAGCTTTAAAGCACAGCACGGGAATCAGATGCAAAGCCAGAGAAACCATTCACAGACATGTTTCAACCTTAATGGGGTATCATCAGTATGGCTTTGCATCTGATTCCCATACTGTGCTTTAAAGCTTTGTTAACAGCGAGCATTAGCTTATATGGGCTCATTAAAAAAAAAGAATGTCTGTTATCGCAGGTGCACATTCGTGTGGGAACAGGGTGGGGGACAACACGGCTCAACAAAGTCTCAATATATTTTCATGAATGGCTCTTTCTGAGGGGGGGGGGGAAGGTGTGGATAAGCAGTTCTATTCACGTTGGTTTGTTTGTAAGGCTTTGTGTGTGAGGTGGGGAGGGGGAAGGAGCTACAGTTACCACCGGCCCTTAAATTAAAACTGACAGAAGAACTAAGAACTATAGAATGCAATGCAGCCATTACGAAGAAGATAAAGATTTGTAAATTTGTATTATTCATGATTATTTGTATTTTTCATTCTTCACGATTATCCAGATAAAATAAAAAAATGTCTTCTTTAAATTCACGAGAATCCTTGAAACACCCCCACCCCCAAAGAAAAAGAAAGAATGGAAAAAAATGGTTAACATCAAAAACATGATTCAGATTATGGTTTATTTAAATCGGTCCTTCAAAAAGGGATGTCTCTTTTTCTTTTCTTTTTTAAACTTGAAATTCACTTTGAATGTGTGGGGGATTCTCCAAGAAGGGCTTATCACAGATTAATTGCTTTGCTTTAAAAAAAAAAATTAAATACACACATGCGCCTAAATGTGATGACACGCATATGCGTTTCAACAAGGTTCCAATGAGACATACACGAATGAGCCTAATCGTGATGACACGCATATGCGTTTCAACAAGATTCCAATGAGACATACATGCAAGCGATTAAATAAAAACAGTATGAAAAGAGAAAGCCTAACAAAAGTATTGATTAGTAAATAATACATGGACACAAAAATCCAAGTGGGGTAGAGACCCTCAATTGGACATGAAACCCAAAATTGCACTCTATGAGAATAAAACACTTAATGGGACTAAACAATATATCCCAGGCTGATAGCCAAAAGTGCTACACGACGCAAAACAAAAAAGAATTTATTAAATACATGAGGGAGCAATATCAGGGAGTGTGGGGTATAAATAAGGGTGTGTTTAAAAATACAGTAAATGGTGGCCAGAATAGAGAGTGTTCTCTCTCACTCATCAGGTATAATTCCCATATAGGGAAAGCCAATGCTAAAACATATAAGGTATGTCCCTTCAGAGAGTACCTGGTGGTGGGCAATGAGGTATAGTCAGCCAAAGTCCTGACAAGGTATACGATAGAAAATTATACCAACAGCAGGTGATACTAAACACAAAGTAACGTTTGAGGTGTAAAGAAATGTATCCCTAGTTCATCCGAATCACTTGAAAAATTGTAACATATGCAGACTAATGTAACATGCGTCGAATGGGTAAGTGTATCATAACACTAAAGTAGAACAGAGGATTGGTGTTTTAGCATATAAATACATGTATACCCATCATCCCCTGAATAAAGTAGTCCCCCATTCATCAAGCTGCATATATAGTAATTAAAACTGTGTATATATAGGTCAAATCGGACGATGGCATAAGGCAAGAAAAACGGGTAAGTAGAGATAAGTATCAAATACTACCCGATCAGCCGAGTTGGTGCTGGTTTACACGATACACCGGAGTTCCTGGCATTGCTGGTCACCACTACCGATGTCAGAAGAGTGACGTCATTAAAAACCTGACGGGCCGTTTCGCGTAGGAAGATACGCTTCGTCAGGGCAGGAGTGATAGGAAAACCTCTTCACCTGATCCTTATATACCCATTTGCTTAATTAGAAGCAGGCAGGTCCCTGATAATTAACTCCTTGTGAGCTCCCTATTGAGGGAGTCTCTATTCAATACGTTCCTCACTAGGAGGTAACAGTTCAGTTTAGTGTTTTGCTGCACTGTTGAGGAATTGCAGGTAGCTGTCAATTCAAAAGCAGAATGAATATGTGGGGAAAACTTATTTAGCACACCTCAAGACAACACTATCGTTAGTACATCTGGTATACCAGAATAAATGCTGACCTAAAATAGAGATGTAGTTTCAATGATACTTATATCACTTACATACCACCACTAGTGTTTCAAGCCATGCTAAGATAAAGGCTAAAAAGCCTAGGTGTGGTAATCTCATGCCATAGTGTATGTATGTGTGACAAGGTCAGAAGTGTAAAAACACAAAATAGCACCATACTAAAAGATGAAAAATATATGGAGTAACAGGGTATCGAACAGGGGAAATAGTGAGACAACGGGGGTAATTGTGTAATTTACTGATGTGAGCCACCCCTCATAGGTGATTAATGCTCCTGATGATAGATGGATACTTGGATCCTATGTAATTCATAGGGTCCGGCTACCAAACAGTGTAACCGTTAGTATGTAATGTAGGAATGTGCATCCTTACATGGAGCCACCTCTAAGAGTCAAAATGGTACCGCTAGAGTGTATGACTGCATTATAAAATATATCCCTGGATCCCATATACTGTACAGGGCAGTTCATATTCGGATGAAAACAGGCAGGAGTAAATAAGACTACTGATGTCTATGCCTAATAATATACACAGATGGAAGTTCATAAAAATGAAGTGTATAAATAAATGCTGTATCACCTAAGTATGGAGGTAATGTGTCAATAGTACTTATATCACTATCATGCTGTCACTGATATTTCCAACCATACCAAATTAAATTATTTGACCTATATATACACAGTTTGGATTACTATATATGCAGCTTGATGAATGGGGTACTACTTTATTTAGGGGATGATGGGTATGCATGTATTTATATGCTGAAACACCAATCCTCTGTTCTACTTTAGTGTTATGATACACTTACTCATCCGACGCATGTTACATTAGTCTGCATATGTTACAATTTTTCAAGTGATTCGGATGAACCAGGGATACATTTTTTTACACCTCAAACGTTACTTTATGTTTAGTATCTCCTGCTGTTGGTATAATTTTCTATCGTATACCTTGTCAGGACTTTGGCTGACTATACCTCATTGCCCACCACCAGGTACTCTCTGAAGGGACATACCTTACAAGTTTTAGCATTGGCTTTCCCTATATGTGAATTATACCTGATGAGTGAGAGAGAACACACTCTATTCTGGCCACCATTTACTGTATTTTTAAACACACCCTTATTTATACCCCACACTCCCTGATATTCCTCCCTCATGTATTTAATAAATTCTTTTTTGTTTTGCGTCGTGTAGCACTTTTGGCTATCAGCCTGGGATATATTGTTTAGTCCCATTAAGTGTTTTGTTCTCATAGAGTGCAATTTTGGGTTTCTTGTCCAATTGAGGGTCTCTACCCCACTTGGATTTTTGTGTCGTGCTAACTCTACCCTATGCACCATGAGATAAGAATATTTTAATTAGAATAATTAGGAGAGCGATAAGCATTGTGTCTCATAGTAAATAATACATATAGAAATGTGATGGCATGCATATGCGTTTCAACAATGTTCTAATTAGACATATTGTACACGCATGAGCGGCAAAACATTCGGAAGAAGACGCAACGTTGTATTTTTGTATTACTTCTTTTCCCTTTATTATCCTGCATACAGTACAGTATGTGTCCTCATATTTTTAATCTGTGTATGGCTAAGGAGCCTCAAACTATACTGTATGAACTTGTAACGTTAATCTCTGCTTCAAATATAAATCTTCAAATTACAATTACTGTACACACACAGACTTGCAGAACTGTATGGCTGTACTGTGTAGGTTGAATTGCTATTAGATTTTAAAGACAACAACTCGCGATTGCCCACTTGAGTTTCTAGACAGTATTGCAGACAACACTAAAATGCAATTTTCTGCACCTGATAGAAACCCGAGTCAATGGCGGTACGGTTGGAAAACATCACACGCCATGACGGGTATTCCGAGCGGTACACCGGGTGAAGTTTTAAAATAATGGCCGCTGCAGCTGTGCATGTATACACAAAAACAGATAAAAGGCGCCACAGTCACTTGAGTAAATTGGTGAAAATACTAATGTGTAATAGTGTTATCCCGTAACATTAACAATTAATATAACAAAGTGCCCAATATCATATGAGGAAAAGCAATGCACAAGAAAATAATTTGTGTGTAATATACCCAAAATTTGTATGCACATTTTTTTGGGGGCCGTATTAGAAATATGGTGAGTGTATTAAGATGTTAATGTAAACTATTTGATGATATATGTCCACCAATAAATTGGATAAATGTTGGTGGAGACTTCTGGCAGCTTTTTCGGATGCACCACATCTGTAAAGGATCTAGAAAAGAGAAGAGAAAAATGATTTAATATAATATCTAAGAGCTGTGCTATATGCCGCTTACAGAATCATTGAAATTCAATTTATAGGAGAGAAACTATATAGTCACCAACCAGGACCTGGATACCACCGAAGATAAAGTCTAAGGATCCAGGAAAAGGCGTTTGCGCGGGATCAGAGGAGTAGTGCTTGCTGGGGTTAAAATAACCTCCTGATATACACTCACAGTGAAAGTAAGCTCCACTCAACTTTGTCCACTGCCAATGACGTCACCACATAAAAACTCTGCCCTATGCGTTTTGTCACCTGACAGTAACTTCCCCAGAGGGTGGATGGTAGAGTGGAGAAAAGTATTAACTTAAATAGGCAAAAGAGTCCCAACCCACAAAATATCAACCAATGAAGGTGCGGATGGAGTGCAAAAGTGGGAAGGACTGACTAAACACTCAATTGAAAATCCCCTTGTCATTAACCCATCAAATGAATGTATTAGAAAAAGACATGCACACCTTTCATGACCATAGAATGGTTAAAATGCATATAAAGTTAAAACATATTGCACAAAAATAGAATCATATATGCACATATAGGAAAAAGAGCGATGGTATATTGAATAAAAATTTCTGATAATGATAAAAATAAGACATATAGGGGCCTTTGCAGAGAGCAGCGCTATTTCAAAACTCGCCATTTTTTGGAGAAAATCGCGCAGAAAACAGCAGAAAATGGCGAGTTACGAAAAACGCGGCAATATTTTTTTTCTATTTCTAAAACTCGCCTCGCGGCTGGCGAGAACCTCCATCTCGCCAGTTTTAAAAATATCCTTATGCAGAGAGGCGCGAACGGCATCTAGCGGCTGTTCGCGCCAATAAAATGGCGCGATTATCTCCTTTTTGCCTCGCCAGGAAAAGTTGGCAAGAAGCTGCCGCTCGCGGCCATAGCAAAGGGAAAAAAAAGGCGCAAATTTTTTTTAACACATTTCTGCAGCGCGCATCTCGCCAATTTAAACTCGCCACACGCATTCATGTTAAACATAGCAGAATTCGCACATTTCTGCATATGGAGAATAAAACTCTCCAAAAAAGCTACTTTTTATTAAACTCGCCAATTTTAAAATTCGCTGCTCTCTGCATAGGCCCCATAAGCTGATAATATAATAAAAATAAATGTAAACATTATAGCGTATATGTAAAGATAAATTGATGTGGAGGATTTTAATAATACAAAGTGAACTGAATGAAGAAAACTGAAAAAAAAAATTGTCTATAAAAAGATAGACACCAATGCAACCAAAAATAAATTAAAAAAGAGATACCCCAATCAGAGTAATATATAGTTAAACCAACACGTAGTTAAACCAACGTGCCGGTATCAAGGTACTAATTTAACCTCTTGGGGGGGGGGCATGGTATCAAGTTTGAATATCCAAAAAGCTCTCTCCTCGAGATGGTTCTGAAATGACCCCCAAGGAGAAAGGAGGGGACATGTTCTATACCCATAACCATAAGACTAGCAGGATCTTTGTTGTGATATTGCAGGAGATGTTTAGGGACACTATGATTCCAGTTGCCCTTTGAGAATATTGCGCCAGTGTTCCACAAATATGGTGCTGAGACCCACATATTGTGGTGCTATGGGGTTAACCAGGCCACTAATAAAGGCATTATACCCGTCTGGTTAACCCTAAATTGCGTTGGGACTGAAGGGTTAATTGTGTGTACACCGTAATGACCTGTTTTCCCTTCCACCATCTTTATTGTCCCCATTTTGCAGCTTAAAACCTAGCTGCAGCTATGTGAATGTGTAAAATGTGCCAATTGTATTTGCGACAAAAGGGCGAGCTGCTAGCGCTAAGCCAAATCCTGATTGAAGAAGCGTGCCGGTGGGTAAGCGGCTACTTTGATGCTGAGTATTGCTTGCTAGGCCGCAGACGTCCAAACCACAAACTTAATTGAATAAGTGGTTTGCGGTCGGAGTTGGAGTGCCTACTCGCAACAATGTATCCAGTCGGCTTGTTAGCCACTTAACTTGAATAGGGAAAGTGTGCCGGCGTGGGAACTAGGTCAAACCGCAGACCACATCACAGGACCCATCCAATTAAGTGGCTAACTTGCGATAGGAAAGAGCTAGCAATCTAATTTTTGGATCCCCGTTAGTTGAAGAAATACGACACACATACATATTTGCTTTATATTATTTATACAGGTAGAAACCACATATAAATAATTGTGTGTTTCAGTGCTGGTTTTAAATGTAAAGACAGGAAACTTTTCCTGTCAGCCTGGTAATAAATTCTTTAACATGTAAATATGTTAAGGGTGGATGAGCTGAGGGATTTCTCATCTCCGTACTTCAAAGGCACCCTGGGCAGTCAGTGCCTCAGTGTCTAGGGAAGTCCGGAGTTGAAAAGCCTCAGAGACCCTGGGTGTTAAGATGGCCAGGAAATTGTTAAGTACCAGGAACCGGTCCAACATATGGGCTGTTCACACCTTGAGGCCAGATCCCAGACTTGCTGTCACCAGGTAGACGGTTGGACCCGGTATGCTAAGTAGCTCAGGTGTCACGTTGGCACATGCTCAGAGCAAACCGGTAAGAAACTTCTGCCCTCTTTGCAAGGTGCTGGCAAGTCTGGGATAGGTGGGAGAAATGTTCCCACGTGTGGGATTGGTTGTGCATGTTAGGTATAGGACCCTTAACAAAAAAAAGGAACAGTGCGCAACTAAAACTGGATAACACGTAAAGTGGAGGCAATAGTTAATAAACTAAAAAGCCCCATATAAGTGCAAGTGAACAATAGTGCAAATATATGTAATATAACCTTAAATACAGGTGTACTAAATAGCGTCTGCAGCCGTCGTGGGGGGTGGCTCAGCACCCCTGGAACTAGAAAAATGAAACAAAAAACACAACGCTAATAGTGAAGTAAGTACTATAAAAATTTATATTAAAAGATTAAAGTTCTGCGTACATCAAGCAAACAATTACAAGCAATCAACGAAGCATGGTGTGGGTTACCGCACGCTGGAACTGAGGTTCGCAGATCAGACTCACAGCAGGTCACTTTCTATACAGCAGCAGTGAAGTCGTCTGATAATCCCAAGTCCACAGACCTCTCTTAGGTCTAGCCACAATCAGGAGTGTCCTTAGTATAACAATAGGGATAAGGGGAGCGAGTATATAACCACTGTGGAGTTCAGAGTACTCTCCGTGTTCCTCGCTCCACCTGACGCTACCGACACTTCCATTCACGTGACTCGGGCGCTTGGTCACGCAATGATGACAAAGCTCTTGTGCGAGCGTCTCCACAGAGACTAGATGTAGATTTGGTCATGCGCAGTAGATAGGAGCAAGTGGCAAATGGCAAACTCACAGATAGGAGGAAATACAGATATAGCTAGTATGCAGCTATTTGGCACTCATGATTGGATGTGGACTTGGTACCTATCATAATATAACTTGGTAGATAAGGAGTGAACGGTATGGTGTCAAATGTGGGGGATAAGTACCAATTCTAAACACAGATGATCCTTATTAGCAGCGGTGAGATACACTGGTAATCAGTGCCTTTATTTCGCCTGAACGCCGCGTGTGTTATGTTAACGTGACTAGGCAGTAACCACGCTGAAATCAGGACAAGTTATTGCTCACAATACAGTATAAGTCTGAGTATAAGAGTTAATCATGCTACATATAGCTACAGGTAGATACAAGTAGATACTGTCGGCATCGGCAAAGACCCGACATGCTGCATGTTTCGTCGCTTCCTGCGACTTCACCCCGGAAGAAGTCGCAGGAAGCGACAACAATGCAGATGTCGGGTCATGCCGACAGTATCTACTGTATCTACCTGTAGCTATATCTAGCATTATAACATTGGTGCTGTAGACTAAGCACATGTCCACTAATACGCACATTAGATGCCTATTACTTCGGTTGCTAATCATGTTTCTCTTATCTGATACACCCATTTAAAGAGGTGTTTTAGCACTGCCATAGGGCAGTGCTTTATGCGTTTGCTCTATACTCTACAGCAGTGAATAAGACCTATAAACCCCTACGGCATTAGCCATCTGCTGTTTGAACACCAGCATCACAATACTTGCAACATTCATCTTAGGCAAAAAGCCTGTCCCGTTTTCAGCGTGGTATACCGCCTTGATGCGGGAACACTATTACACACACACTGTATGACGGCGAAATAACACGCACTGGGGATAGTATATTTGAAGTCATAAAAGATTACAGCTACATAAATATGACGTTCTAGTCTGCTAGAGTTCATGGCTTCTGTACGCTTTCACTCTGTTCTGATCCATGATGTATCA
>WSYH01001244.1:0-40294 GCA_036426205.1 Ascaphus truei | reverse complement strand
CCACAGTTAAAACATTGGTCAGCTTTTTAAACCACTTGATTTAGGTGTAGTACCTCTACACCACCACTACTTCTCGGCAACACAGGCGTCTCATGGCTACCATGACAACCACCGTGTATAAAGGAGCGACTAGAGACGCAGATACGCCCACCCCGGAAGAAGTCGCAGGAAGCGACGAAACATGCAGCATGTCGGGTCTATGCCGACAGTATCTACTTGTATCTACCTGTAGCTATATCTAGCATGATTAACATTTGTGCTGTAGACTAAGCACATGTCCACTAATACGCACATTAGATGCCTATACTTCGGTTGCTAATCCATGTTTCTCTTATCTGATACACCCATTTAAAGAGGTGTTTTAGCACTGCCATAGGGCAGTGCTTTATGCGTTTGCTCTATACTCTACCAGCAGTGAATAAGACCTATTAACCCACTACGGCATTAGCCATCTGCTGTTTGAACACCAGCATCACAATACTTGCACAATCATCTGAGCAAAAAGCCTGTCCCGTTTTCAGCGTGGTATACCGCCTTGATGCGGACACTATTACACACACTGTATGACGGCGAATAACACGCACTGGGGATTAGTATATTTTGAAGTCATAAAGATTACAGCTACATAAATATGACGTTCTAGCTCTGCTATAGTTCATGGCTTCTGTACGCTTTCACTCTGTTCTGACCATGATGTATCAACTTAGCACACCACAGCCATAGGACTTTAGCAATAGTAATATCAGAATATATATCCACCAGCTACTCTTATACTCAGACTTATACTGTATTGTGAGCAGTAACTTGTCCTGATTTCAGCGTGGTTACTGCCTAGTCGCAGATAACATAACACACGCGGCGTTCAGGCGAAATAAAGGCACTGATTACCAGTGTATCTCACCGCTGCTAATAAGGATCATCTGTGTTTAGAATTGGTACTTATCCCCCACATTTGACACCATACCGATCACTCCTTATCTACCAAGTTATATTATGATAGGTACAGCAACCAGCTCTTACCTTCTCTGCATACTGTATATACTACTAGGAATGCAGCGTCACTGAATTAAGTTGACGCATGCGCAACAAGATCTCTTCACAGTATACTTACCGCTATGAATGATATGACGAGAACGGCAAACAGATGACTGTATACACGCCTACTCACAAACTATTCCGCTGACAACTGAGACTCATGCAACAGAACGTAAACATGTTCCGTTCTCATGTGGAAACAGCCATCTGCTGTTTGGAATACTAGTATCATTATACATCTGCCGTTTACTGATACATATATATTTGCAGAAAAATCTGAGCCAATAGCTTGTTCCGTTTTCAGCCTAGCATACCGCCTTGATGCGGCACACTGACATCATATCATTCACTACTTATCTACCAAATCACATTACGATAGATATAGTAACCAGCTCTTACCTTTTCTGCATACTGTATACACTACCAGGAACGCAGCGTTACAGAATCAAGTAGACGCATGCGCAATAGGATCCTTCCTCACAGTATACTTACCACTATGAAAGGCATGACAAGAATGGCAAACAGATGACTGCATATATGTCCACCCACAAACTCTTTCACTGATAACTCAGATTTATGCAACAGAACGTAAACATTTTCTGTTCTCATGTGGAAACTACAGCCTGGACACTCAGAACTATAGAGACTGTCCAACAGTGACACATGCGCCTTAAGTATTATAAGGCACTCTCACGAACAGAAGTAATCAGATACACATTACCCAGTTGACACCTGGTTATCTGTTACCTCACTACCACATACACTGTTATAACATTGCCGCATGACTAAGGGGTACATGAACTAATTCTAACTTACCTTGTCCCCCTACCGTGTACTGTATAAAGTATCTAGTAACGCAGTCAAACAGTACAGCTATGAGGCATGCGCAGTGATACTTGATAAACACATAGGATCACCAGGCAGTGAACACAGTGGATGTATTATTATCATTTTCCACAAATCTGAGCTATCACATATCTTGATAGTGGGATTAAGAGATCCATACCGAACAAAAAAGCCTTATGTACGCAACACTACACTGAGCATAACCACCTGTTCACTGTAGTCAGGACTATCTTGCTACTAGGATCTACAGGGTGACCATAGTAGAATACATAGACTGTCAATTGTCTATTTTTATTACTGTATATGATTACACAATAAAGACAACATATACCGTTTTTAATACACATTTATTAATAAAATTAGTTTATACACATTTTTTCACCCCTGACCACATTATTTCATAAAGGTCTGCAGTGCGCCTACAAAGGGATCTTTTCGTGCATTCTTTGGTACATCTCCACGCTCATATTGACCCACTCCCTAGGCAGCACGCATCTACCATCAAGGGGTTAGAGCGAGGTCTCTCTCTATTGCTATCATTTTCATCAGATTCACCAAGTTCCGGTGTCCGCGGTTCCGGAGGGTGAGGGATTAATTATATCGTAACCAAGGATTGTGCCCCTCTTCTGGAATTCGTTAGAGCTAAGGGTTCCCGAACGAACACTGTAAGGACTGAACAAACTTTTTCCTTTTGACGGAGATATAGTGGTGATATAGTTCCTAGCCAGGAACTGTTACACGGATCAATTTGCACACCCACTTGCATGCGTGCTGGGGTGCCTAGAGACTTTGTTTCATTCCAAGGACATTTGATTTCGTTCCCTGTACCCAGTAGGTATTTTATTAAATGTAATTGTGCAAGATTTGTGTGTTTGTCTGAAAAGAAATACATTAAATTTATTCTGCCCGCCTTGTTGTGCTCAGTCTAGAATACCGGTATTAATGTGTGCATAAGTCTTGGTCTTCCGTGATAGGACCGCATGAGCAAAAAAGAATATATACAATGTAAATACTCAGACAATTGATATGTCCTTCGATTTTTAAATACTCACCTGTAGTATGGGAGCAAAATGGTTATCAATAACCAAATGTTTATATGTAAGACATCTAGTCCTGCCACAACAAAAATTGCCCAGTTCATCAGGAGAAATAGAAATGTTATGCTTGTTATTACTAGGGGCCAACATATTCTTAATGCTTCTCGCTTTCCTGAAAACCAAAGGTGCTGTAGTGTGAGTTCAAAAGGGCATCATATAGGAGGATCTTCCAATCTTGATTAAAGATTTTTTCGAATAGAATGTGATGATTGGTTATATTTAGTCACAAACTTGAGAGATCCTTGATGCTTGCCCATCTCAATTATGGGATCAGAGTTACATTTAGATAATCTAGATATTGCATCACAAGCTTTTCCTTATCCATGAGCCTAACAGACTGAAAGGACCACAGGATGGTATTCTTATTGTATCCCATTGCAATGAATTTGTTGATTTAAAACCAGAGACAGAACATGAAACACAGACAGAGCTCAGTGCACATCCAGTGAAACTTATACACGGTACAATGCCTAAATATATATGTATAGATATCTATTAAATAAAATGGTCTCTTAGTTTAACATTTTGGCCAAAGTGTTGTAAGCCCCTGAGCCACTGCACGGCAGACCACATCTCAAGGGTCCCTAACACTAATATAAATTCTTAATAACCTGTGCATTACCAGGAAGAATGATTTATAATAAATCTGTCAAAATTAGTTGCATAGTTCTAAGTCTGATTGAAGCTTTTATTAACCTGTACATTACCAGGAAAAGCACTCTGTATTAGATTTGTCACAATCATACTGCAAGCAAGCAAGTTCCCCTAAGAGTGGAAGATGCTATGGAGTGAGCTTTTAACCACTTAAATGTGGGAGGGGGTGAGCTTCAAGAAGATAGGAAGAGCCACCTTCCAATCAGCTAAGAGCAGCTGAACAAGAATTGTAATGGTCTATGGTCCATGCTCAGTAGCACTCCTCTGTGACACTTATATTCTTATATATATGTTGTGGTTATTTTGGGGGTTCAATATGAGCTTGCAGGTATCCTGTATGTTTTACAATAAATTTGTTGATAAGAATCTGTGACTGCCTCAAAAAAAATCAGCATGAGAAGAACAGTTCCTCTGCAATATATTGAACTGACTTGATGGTATATTGTCCAGTCATTACCTATTATGGTTGCTAGATACGTGGACATAATTGCTTACTGATTTCGGTTTAAAGTGTGTGTTTGTCTTGATACCAAGGCCACTGTCACCAAGACAATACAAGATCCAGATAAATTATAGGTGGAGGAAATATTAAAGGTGAATCGAAGCCCCATATCATTATCATTGAAAGAAGTTAAGATTCTGTAAGGGTCCCTTGTTCATCGTCCCAAAAAATAACAATATCATCCAAGAAACGACCATAAAACACCAGGTTTCTCTGAATTTGAATATGAATTTCATTTCAATGATGCTGTAAGTGCATATCGCACCACTCTTACACACACACACCATACAGTATATACATCTACACACACAATAGACAGTGGCGAAAAACTTTTTGAACCGCAATAATAATGATAGAAATTCTATTGTTTTTTTCATGATAACCTTCTTGAATCAAAACCAATATTTTCTTAAATATCCAATAGGGTTTATATTAATCAATTCCAACGTCTTTTGAGTTATGGTATGTAAAAAATAAGTCAAACCCTGGTTTTATCAGCTAAATTAAAGGGGATAATTAGAATCAGGTGTTTAAATAATTAGGTAGATCTTCAGGCATGAGTTTGGGAGGCCCAACACTTTATAAAGATAATAAACTTTGTGAGTTTCGTATTAACTATACAAGTGTGTGGAAACACATCAGGCCATGAAACAAAGAAATCTCTGAGTACCTCAGAAAAGCAGTTATTAATGCTCATCAGTCTACAAACGGTTACAATACCATTTCTATGGCTTTGAAGCTCCAGAAATCCACTGTCATACAGACAGTCTACATATGGAGAAAGGTCTAGACCACACTCTACCCAGGAGTGGTCATCCTACCAAAATCTCTCCAAGAACAAACTGGCAAATCATCCAGAAAGTCATAAAGAAGAAAGAGTAACATCTAGGGATGGGCAATCCCTTTCCCAGATTTTCTCGCATTCCCCCCTCTTCCCCCCCCCCCCAAAAAAAATCAATTTAGCAGTGTAAAATCCACTAGCGGATTAGGTCTGTTTTAATCCATGCAGATTCATCAAATACCGCCATTGGATACAATCCGTTGACGAATTTGTAGAATCCAATCCATGGATTCAGCAACTCGTTGACGGATTCCTAAAAATCCGTCAGCTGATTGTAGAGTGTAGTGGTATGATGTTGGGGGTAGCTAGCCTTCATAATAAGGGTGATGCCAGGCTAGCTACCCCTAAAACCGTGGTGCCCCGGCACCTATAAGCCAGGGACAATGTGTGTGTTTTGGACCTCTTATGTGATATAGTTTCAAAACTGGGACTTCGCGAGTGGGAGTTTAAAGTTGATAATGGGGAACAAAAAGGGTTAAAATGTATATAAAATGTTCCGAGACAATGATACCGTTTGTCCCATAATTTTACCCGTGAATAGCATCTGATTTGCGGATACTCGTATGCATTGTAAAAACGTTATTATTCCTTATTAAATATTGTATTGCTCCACCAGCAAGTTCTCAGAACTTGTTTTTTAAAACTTGGTAGTTGGTAGTTTTGGTAGTTTTACCACCCAAATTCCCAAGCACAAGTTGTAGTAAAGAAATGTGTTTTAAAATGTGTATTCATCCCTATGGAGGCAGCCCCGGTCTTTCAATTAGCCGGGATGCCTGCATACAGATGGTGGATCGAAGGGGAGGATGGGAGTAGTGAGGTGTCGGGCCATTGAGGTGCCGGAGAAGCCTAACCAAGCTGAGGACAAGTTGTTGAGACGCAGCCAAGTTCTAATATCGAACAAAGACCTGGTCAGCGGTTAAGCCAGGTGTCTATCCCAGTGGATAGAACCGTGGTGTTTCTGGATGTGGAACAGACAGGTTAAGCCTTCCTGAAGCAGGTGCCCCGCACCTAGTTGAGGCTAGTGTCCCCACCCCCAGAGCCGCAGTTATGTTTTTTTCCCCTTGTTTTGTGTTACATTGAATGCCTGCTGGTTTACCAGAATAAACCTCATTTTATTCTACTACCTTGTCTTGCCTAGTGAAATTGATCCCGGAAGGTAAAGGTGTTAAAAGTACTGGAAAGGTATACAGGGATATACCAAGGTATATAGAAAGGAAAGGTATACAGGGATATACCAAATAAGTATACATGGGAAGGATGTTGATCCAGGGATTAATCCGATTGCCAATTCTTGGAGTCAGGAAGGAATATATATTTATTTTTCCCCTTATGAGATATCATTGGATGATATGACTCTGGGTTTTTTTGTTTGCCTTTCTCTGGACCAATAAGTAAGTATAGATATAGGATAAAGTACCTGTTGTCTAAATTTAGCATAGGTTGAACTTGATGGACGTACGTCTTTTTTCAACCTCATCTACTATGTAACTATGTAACTGGTCCCGTGACAATTGACAATAAGAAAAAATCCGCAAAAAGGGAATCGCCCTTTTGGAGATGGATCTGCTAAAATCCCTGGACCGAAGGAAACGGCGGATCTGCTGCAGTTCCAAATCTGCCAAAACATTTGGCCCACTTCTAACATTCAAGGATCTGAAGGTCACTTTCACCTTGGCTAATGTATGTGTTCATGACAACTATCAGAAAAAGACTGATCAAGAATGGTGTTAATGGAAAGTAGCCCGGAGGAAACCACTCTTCTCTAAAAAGAACATTGCTGCTTGTCTGAAGTTCACCAAAGAGCACATAGTTGATCCACAAGACTTCTGGAACAATGTTCTCTGGACAGACGTGTCAAACGTAGAATGTTTTGGCCTCAACAAGAAATGTTATGTTTGGCAAATTCCAAAATTGCGTTTAAACAGAAGAACCTCATCCCAAACATCAAGCATGGTGGTGGGAGTGTGATGCTTTGGGGCTGCTTTGCCGCCTCAAGACCTAGACAACTTGCCATCATTGACACAACCATGAATTCTGCATTGTATCAGAAGATTCTAGAAGAGAATGTCAGGCCATCCACCTTTAAGCTGAAGCTGAAGCAAAAGTGTGTAATGCAGCAAGACAGTGATCATAATTCAAGATGATCTACAAAAGAATGGCTGCAGAAGAAGAAATTTCGCATTTTAGAATGGCCGTGTCAAAGTCCAGACCTAAACCCCATCGAAATGTTGTGGCTGGACCTGAAGCGAATTGTCCATGCAAGGAAGCCCACAAATGTCGCTGAGTTGTAGCAGTTCTGTATGGAGGAATGGGACAAAATAACCTTAAAACCAATGGGAGAGCCTGACCAGCAGTTACAGGAAGCGCTTAGTTTTTGTTAATGCTGCTCAAGGGGTACTGAATCTAAATGCTAACATACTTTTTCACACATGAATATGGAATGTTTAATCATTTGGGGATAAATAAATGTTGTAAAGTATCATGTTTTATGTCATTTGTTAGAGAAGGTTACCTTTATCTATTATTAGGACTTAGATTAAGATCTAATAACAGTTTTTAGGTTTGAAATATGTGAAAATCCTAAGTGGTTCAGAAACTTTCTTGCCACTGTATACATCTACAGACACACACACACGGACAATTCCAACAGAGATGTTCCTCTAGTAACTTCACTTTAATAGGCACAGTAAATAGTACAGGTGTAGTATAGCATTGTTTGTTTTGTGGACAAATAACGAGAGAAAATGTAGCAGCAGCATGTCGGTTAAATCATACCGAAGATAGCACGGAAACCCAGGTAAGTGAAAAAAAATATGAAATGCTTTATTCTGACATACACAAAATAGTGTATTACCTACCAATTGAATGTTTATCAGTAAGGGCAGTCCTGTATCATGTAGATTACATGTATCCTGTTCTATCTTTTGGAAGCACATCTTTGTTATAGACCTTCATCTTTGTTTTGTAAGACAATTGGTGGATCTGGAACGGTGTAAAAAGATGTCTGTAGCTTAGGATTGTCTATCCAGGAAATCAGCAAAAATAAGAGGAAGACTTCTTGACAAACATTTCTTCAGTCTTTCTCACAGACTCAGCAGAAATTGTAGTGGTTCAAAAGCTTGCAGCAAATCATAAAGATATTTCTCAATACTTTATAGAAACATTAAATATTTCTTACACACACCATACAACAAAATGACAGAGATTGCTTGCTCTACCTGTAGGGTGCTGACCTAGGATAACACACTAACTTGGAAGCTTACAAAATACACAATAATGAGGGCAAGGGGGAAGGGGAGAGAGAGAAATATCCTTTGGTAAGGTGCACTCCTAATTAGACCCAAATGAGCCGGTATACAGTAAGATGCCATGCTATTGATTGTACCGGTTGGTATCACTCATGATGCAAATAGAGCCTATGTCCTGAGATATAGCAATGGCTAATAGATAGGAACAAATACCTTGATGTATAGGGTATGTGTAGAATTGACCTAAGTAGTTTTAAATTCAACTTTTTTACAGAGTATTTAAAATAACTGGAACACTTTATTCTTCACAACATTGAAGACAGCATATATCTGGTTCACTTCTATTCCTTCCTTCCGGATGGTCCCTGGAATCAACCCAGGAGGCTTGAGGCCTCCAGTGTCTATCCTCTGCTCTTCCCTCATCCCCTGGTGGGATGAGGGGTAGTTGTCCTACTCCCCTAGGGGAGGGTATGGAATGTGATCAGAGCCCTGCATTTACAATCCTTGGAACACTCTCTCTCTCATGGGAGAGAACTAGACGTTATAAAACACAGGCTTTAGCCTGCCCCCCCACCCCCATCACTCAAGGGAGCTGCTTACTGCAGTGGAAAATCTAGATTAATCCTAACACTGTGCTGGTACCAGTGCTTACGTGTTAGGTAGGGCAGATTAGTAGCCAAAAAGAATACATGGCTACACATATATACACGTTCCTTTGTACAGGAGATGAGCCAGCCCGGGAGAGGAGGAACTGCAAAGTGAGCTCTGAAGCACCACCTAATGGATTTAGTGGGCAGTTTCTGCACAGAGATTCTTCGCCAGCCCAAAATGTTCAATTCCGACTAGCCCAGAGGGCCATTGCCCCTTTTTCCCCCTTGCCCACGGCAACACGCCCCTGGAAAGCTCATCAAAATGTTGTTAATCACGGTGATTGATCCCTGCAAGGATAGAATTCTGATTCTGAAAAATAAGTGTGAAAAAGAAAACTTAAGTACAGGGTCCATTTGTTTATAAATTGAATTCTATAAAAATGATATTGTCTAATACAAATGGTTCCTTAAACCAGGGGGGCGCAAACTTTTTACCCTGCGCCCCCCTGCCGGCTGTCCCCTCACTCCCGCGCCCCCCTCCCAACCCCAACTTACCCGCGCTCCGGCGAAATGACGTCACGTTGCCATAGCAACGTGACGTCACATGACCTCGCGGCGTCATTTTGACGCCGCGTTGCCATGGCGACACAGGGAGGAAGCCGCCGGAGCCACGGTAAGTTAGGTTTACAGAGGCCCTGCAGCTCCCCCGGCACTTAATTCAAGTGCCTTCGGGAAGCGCGCGGGGCCTCTGTAAACCCCGCGCCCCCCGTCGGCAGTGTCGCGCCCCCCCTGGGGGTCGCGCCCCACAGTTTGCGCACCGCTGCCTTAAACTGTTCATACTGAATCAAAATAATAATAAAAAATTAATTTAATAGTGGATGGTTGGAAAGACTGATATTAAAGTTGCTATTTGATCTTTAGCACTCGTAATTTTGATCTGTGTTATTTTGTTAACCTAGGGCTAAAAATGTCTACTTCCAGTTGATTGATTTTGAATTATTTAAACTGATTTAATGTTTTCATTTGAATAGTGAGGCTGACTCTGCACAAAATGTGATCTTTTAATTAGCAGATGTCAGGATTAGCTTTGGTGTGGAGAGCTGTAATTTTCATTTATACTTGTAAAGCAAGACTCAAACGATGCTATATAGCAGCTAGTAAAATAAAGGAATAGGTAATTTGATATCATTAACTCTTAAATAATTTTTCATTTATCAAATGTTACACTGTAATCAGGGTAGAGAATTTGGAAGAATGCAGGAAGTGGAAAGCAGATCGGTATTGATGACAGGGAAATGTAAATATTTTTTTTCTGGTAATGTTCAGCTTCTGTTAGTGTGAAAAATTATAATTTATAAATGTATTTATTATTATGCAAATGAACTGCTTTAAACCCTGTCAAGTCCAAATATTGCAGGCATTGATCCTAATTGGGAAACAATGGTGGATTCGGCGCAACTGCGCATGTCTGAATCAGAGAGGCTCCTGGAGTTCTTCAACAAACTTTATTGGTAATACACACAAGGGCTAACACTGCATTCTCCCCCTCTACGCGTTTCACCCTCACAGATAGGGCTTCGTCTTGGAGTGGGGAGAAGCGGAAGCTGCCTGATTAAGTACAAAAAAAGCCCGCGAAAACGGCATAAAAGATTAAAACATTAACCCCCTCAATGCCTAAGCCTGTTGACATGTTCCCCATATCACATGATTCTACAAGTAAACTGTTAATGGAATACCATGTCATTTATTCTTTGAATGTCCTAGCATTCATAATCTAAGTATATATTAAATTAGGCTCAAGTTACTCATTAAGGGTGTATAAAGAAAATTAAAAAACTGCTGAAAACACTGCTAGTGCCTGGTTGAATCTCTTAATTCAATGCTATATATTGCTTAGCAGCCTCATACTTATGTAATGTGTGATTGCGTTTCCTTTCAGAAAAGCCATAAACCGCACACAAATCAAGTAATGAACATATATATTTTGCTGCTTCAACTTAGTATATTAAGCCCAACCAGGTAATGAAAAAAGAGGGGAACCAAGGAAAAAAAGGGGGGGGGGGAAAGGGGGGGTTCGGGAAGGTAGGTGGAAGCGGGTAAGGGGGGGGGGGGGGGGGGGGGTGGGGGGGGGGGGGGGGGGGATTTTATAGATATTCTCTTTTGTTATCGTGCATATTGATGTTTTTTTTGGCTTGTTCCCAGATCTCCGCCCAGTCTTCCTGATCTATACACACACACACACACACACACACACACACACACACACAAACACACAAGACAGCAGCTCTATATGCACACACACACACTGCTGCTACACACAAACTCTATAGCTACACCCAAACTCTGCTTTGCTGCTACACACACATACAACACAACAGCACCACAAACACAAGTTGCTGCTACACACAAACTCTGCAGCTACATCCACAAATGCTGCTGCTGCTGACACACTGACACACACTAGACAGAAACTGCAGCTACAAACAAACTCTGCAGACAGACACTTACTTTACAGCTACAAATACACTCTCACTCGTCTCACTGTGTGTGGCGTGGAGGGAACGGGAGCAGTCACTGCCTGGATGCTGCCTCCTGACCGATCCCCTGCCCTCTTTCAGAGCTGTTCTGACAAAGGAAAAGCTGATTGACTAGAAATAAAAACTTGGCAAGCTGCCAAAAATTCCGGGCATTACTGAATGAATAATGTCCGGAATTTTAACCAG
Source organism: Ascaphus truei (assembly GCA_036426205.1). Lineage (NCBI taxonomy): Eukaryota > Metazoa > Chordata > Amphibia > Anura > Ascaphidae > Ascaphus > Ascaphus truei. The sequence continues at coordinate 28,758 of WSYH01001244.1, read as the reverse complement.
TCAGAGAGCAGGCATTTCAATAATGCCCGGAAATGTACAGCTTTAGCCTATAATTCATGTTAGTAGTCTCACTACTGAGTAATGAACTAGTCCTTTAATAAATAGTATGCGGTTTTCTGATTAAATTCTGGGTAATTATACCACCCTTAACTATGTATATTTTAGCATAAACTTAACAATATTCCTTAAATTTCACTTCATAAAGAGCATTGATAACAAACCCTAACCTTAGTGCGTTCTGCTTAAAATGCATGATACATAGTGATAATTCATTATTTTAGGATAACTAATGCTCAAATCAAAGACTAAACTAAGAATAAAGTTCTTATTTTATGAGATCTGGATACACTGCTATTGTTGTTTACCATGAAAATACACATGTAAAGCAATTTGCATTGAGCCGTTATATTTGGTTTAACTATGTACAGGTTATGGTTAACTAAACGATATAAATGTTAAGTTTATTAAACTACAAATTATAAGGCAATGATGAAATATTATAGACTGTTATCTATAGAAGAGCAGCGTACTTGGCAACCAAGTTGCTGAGTAAATATGTGTGCAGTATGAATTCTATCCTGTGACGTCTTCTTAGATATATTTTCCGAAATGTGACAACCTGCAGTTATTCCAAAAGCCCTCTTTGGCAGTAGGAGACTTTCTGAACACAAACTATTGGTAGATTGACAGGTCGAGCCAAAATGTCATGTTAAGCTTAAGTCCATGTCATTGAGCGTAGCCTCAAGTTGTCAAAAACTGAGGTTAGTACAGTACTTTAAAGGAGACTCAATTCTAATATTGTTTTTATTTTTAAATATTAGCTAGATGCTTCCTTCATGTGTTCTGGTTCAGCACACGCAATATTTGTGACAAAATGTAAGTGGAAAGTATGTATAAAGATAAGATATTTTGCCTAAGTGTGCAGAATGGAACGTAATACATTTATTGAATAATGCCTAAGTGTCAGTTTTTTGGCAAATTCTCTTTTGCTGGGGTGCGCAAACTGGGGGGCGCAAGGTTTTCCAGGGGGGCGTGGTGGTTACAGAAGTCCCATGCTCTCGCCCAAGGCATTTAAATTAAATGCTGGGTCACTGTGCAAGGCCTCTAACTTCCCCTACCTAGTCTTCGGCAATGCATCACCATGGTAACCCGGCATTAAATGACGCCGCGTGGTCACGTGATGTCACGATGCCATGGTGCTGTGGGGTCACATGACCCCCACAGCATAATTTGACGCCGGAGCTGAGCAGAGAGGCGCGAGCAGGGGAGGAGAGCAGGCAGGAGGGCGCAGGGAGAAAATGTTGCGCACACCTGCTCTATTGTGACAATTGTCTCGCAGTGTATTTTAGAATAGTGATACTGTTGAACATGTTGGACAACTGAATGCATTTTAACATAGATAGTATGGTGACATTTTTATGCTGTATACGTTTTTTAAATTACTATATGCATATGTAACAGGTTTTCCCCCACCCTCTGGGAGATCTGCCCATTACAGGGTGTGTAATGCTGTTTACCTGCTGGTTCACATGATGCTGAGCTTTCCGCCGGTGGTATGGGGAAGACAGGAAAGGCTTTTCGGGTGATGGTTAGTCCTTCTCTCTGTGGTTCAGCGCTTCCATCTCTTGCAGGCTCCAGGAGTGCCGGAGACAATCCCTGCAGGAGAACCCTCTGATATTCCCCCTGATAGATTGTATTCTCAGGCATGAGTATATAAAAGAACTGAAACTTTAGTCTCACACCAACAGGTATCAGCATATAACTGGTACAACTCTCTGTCCTTCCTCCGGATGGTCGCTGGACTCAACCCTTGAGCTTGAGGCCTCCAGTGCCGGTCCTCTACTCTTCCCTCACCCCCTGGCGGGATGAGGGGTATCTTTCCCACTCCCCCAAGGGAGGGTATGGAAGGTAATCAGAGCCCTAACTTCACCCTCTCACCGGCCTTAGCTCCCCCCTTTCCCCGTGTCACTCAAGGAAGCTGTTTACTGCAGGGAAACACCCGGATTGGGCCTAACACTGCCAACACTGATACCAGGGCTTAAGTGTTAGGAAGGGTAGATTAGTAGCCAAACACAGACATGGCTATACATATATAAGATATATTGTTCTGTGTCCTATTGAACTGAGAAATGTTCATAAAATGTTTTTCGTACTATGGGGCCTATGCAGAGAGCAGCGAATTTTAAAATTGGCGAATTTATTAAAAAGTAGCTTTTTTGGAGAGTTTTATTCTCCATATGCAGAAAAGTGCGAATTCTGCTATGTTTAACATGGATGCGTGTGGCGAGTTTAAATTGGCGAGATGCGCGCTTCAGAAACGTGTAAAAACAAATTCGCGCCTTTTTTTTCCCTTTGCAATGGCCGCGAGCGGCAGCTTCTTGCCAGTTTTTTCTGGCGAGGCAAAAAGGAGACAATCGCCCCATTTTATTGGCGCGAACAGCCGCTAGATGCCGTTCGCGCCTCTCTGCATACGGATATTTTTAAAACTGGCGAGATTGAGGTTCTCGCCAGCCGCGAGGCGAGTTTTACAAATAGAAAAGAAAAATTGGCGCGTTTTTCGGAACTCGCCATTTTCTGCTGCTTTCTGCGCGATTTTCTCCAAAAAATGGCGAATTTCGAAATAGCGCTGCTCTCTGCATAGGCCCCTTAATCTTAATACCAAGATCAAACACTAATGTAAGTGATTTGTGACTGGCTTAGGATGCATTCCAACATCAGCCCTTTCCTAGCTATATGCTGATGACATGAACCCTGATTAAAGTATGAATCTCATTTTAAATTGTAATTGTAAATTGACAGTTTTTATACTTCTGTCACATAATTAATACAACTGTTCGAGCAAAACACTATATTAACGGTCTCATTGAGGGTTGCCACCTTCTGCTGAATGATATCCCGGAGACTTTTTTTTTTTTTTTAAAGTTTTTTTATTTATATGTTTAGCTGTCTTATCATGCTAAAATAATTAGGGTGGTGTGCTACTGCTTGTACATACTACCGGTTGGTCTTTAATTGCTTGCCACATAGGTGTCAAATGAGATATTACACACAATATATTTATAATATAACGTATAGTATATACTATATCATATAATAGTAACTATATATAATATGAATAATATCAATTATTATATATACAGTGTTTTCGACAACAAATCACCCTACAATCACCGCGAACACCCAAAAAAATCTACTCCGTCACCACCTGAGCAGTCCCGCCCCACAGCGTGTGGGAGGAGAGAGACGGAGGAGAGCGATAGAGAAAGAGAGAGAGACCGACAGAACAGAGATGAGAGGACAGAGAGAGAGACCAGGAGGCGAGCGGGCGAGAGACAGAGAGAGACGGGCCGAGAGACAGAGAGAGAGGGGAGAAGAGGGGAGACGAGGGGGGGTTGACTCCTCCAGAGGGCATCCTCAAAGGATCCATCCTCCCTCTCTTCCCCAGACTAATCAAGAGTCTCACCCTCTAAAGAACCCTAATCCGAGCAGGGCTCTTCTCATACCTAGTTCACCGAGGGCACTACCATTATCACCTATTACCCAACCTCATGAAAATCGACTGCAGGTGACTGGGTGGGTGACTGACTCTGACTGGTGGCGTGACGGGGTGAATGAGCTTGGACTGGGTGACTAGGTGACTGGGTGACTGGGTTGACGATGGGTGGTGATGACTGACTACTAGACTGATGACTGGTGACGGATGACCTGGGTGATCCTGGACTGACGGGTGACTGACTGATAAGACTGACCTGGATGACCTGATCATGAACTGAACTGGTGGGGTGGGAACTGCTGAATGACGTGAATGACTGACAGACCTGACTTGGTGGTGGGCCTGACTGATGCGGTGGGCCACGGGTGGGGGGGTGACGGACTGGACTGGGTGGCCGGTGATGACTGACTGGGTGACTGAATGATGGGTGGGTGGACTGGACTGACTGACTGGGTGGTTAGACTGGGTGGGGTGACTGAACCTGGGTGGAATGACGACTGGGTAACTGACCATGGGGACGGGTGGAGGGAGAATGATCTGGATGGACTGAGGTGGGGGACGTGACGACGAGCTGGGTGGGTGAATGGGTGGGGGACTGACTGGGTACGGGTGGACTGGGTGGGGGACCTGATGACAGGAGTCGTGGTCGTGATGACTGGACTGAGGGGGGTGACTGGGTGGTGGGGTGGCTGACTGGCGCACGTGCGGTGACTCCCTGAACACTCTGAACTGGGTGGGGTGACTGGGTGTGGTGACATGGAACTGTGGTTGAGGGAACTGATGACGGGGCAGGGGGTGGGACGGACTGACTGGGCGGGCGGTGACTTTGGTGACACACCACAGCACAACACACACACCACACACACCACAGCACACCACACACACATCACAAACACACACACACAACACAACATCAACACACAACACACACACAAACAACACACACACACACACATACACGCCCGAACACAAACACTCCCAGATATATATAACCCACACTACTCTCCCCCCCCCCCCCCCAGATCATACAAACACACACACACACACAACACCACACACACACTGAACCCCATATCTAAGAGATACACACACTCCCATAATATACCAGCACACACACTTCTCCCAATATATATACACACACAACTTACCTCTTCTAAACCAAACACGGAGGGGGGGTGAATGGGCCTTGCGACCAGCACCACCCGCATGCCCCCCCCCACTCCATCTCCTTGGGGAGGGAACATCCCAGCTTCCCCTCCCGCAACGCGGTCTGGACGGGAAGCGGGGCCGAGAGGGACAGGGTATGGCACCAGAAGCGGCTGGAGGAGAGGGGGCCGGGGTGTGAGTTGGGAAGAGCCACGAGGGGGCCTACCCCTGGGTTGTGAGTTCGGGAGGCAGAAGGGGGACGCGGGTGTGAGTTCGGAGGGCAGAGAGGGCAAGAGAGGGGGAGGGCGGGAGGAAGAGGCGGAAACGGGGAGATGATGGGGACTTCGTTGGAGCGCAGAAAAGAGGGGGACGAGGGCGGGTGTGTGTCGGGAATCATAGGGGTACGCGGGTGGGTGTTGTGTTAGGGAAAGCAGACAACGGGAGGAGAGAGGGGCCACGGGGCTATGGGTGTGAGTGGGCGACGGCACAACGGCAGAGGGAACAAGAGGGGGTACCCGAGGGTGTAGAGTCAAGAACGGCAAGAGGGGGCATCACGGTGGTGTGAAGTTCGGAATCACCCGAGGGGCGCGTGAGGTGTTGAGTCGGGAGGCAGATCAGACGGCGAGAGGAAGAGAAAATGTAGGGCGAGTGAATGGTTCGGGAAGAGGCACAGGCAGAGAGGGACGAGGGGTGAGTTTCGGGAGCAGAGTGGGGGAACACGGGTGTGAGTTCGGGGAGGTCAGAACGGGGGACCAGCGGGCTGTTGTTAGGGAATCCTAGGGGTCCGCGGGGCTGTGAAGTTGGGAGGAAGAGGGCGGACAAGGCGGTTGTCCAATCAAGGGTGTGAGTTAGGAGAATAGGAAGCGGAGGATGGGACGAGGGTGTGAGTGGCAAGAGGCAGAGGCCACGGCACGGAGCAGGAATACAGAGGGGGCCAAGGGTGTGAGTTCGAGATGCAGAGGGGGCAGAGGGTTGAGGTCGGGAGGCAAGAAGGGGATAATGCGGTTGTGTGTTCGCGGAAGTAGAGGGGGAAGCGGGGTGGTACAAAGAGTTTGTGAGTATCGGGGGATGGAGAGCCAGCAGGTCGGAGGAAGAGGGCCAAGGGGTGAGTGCAGGGCATGGAGAGGGCCTCCAAGGACGCATGTGACAGTCCCCCGCCAAACAATACACTAGACAAAGGCAGGAGATACCACGCAAGACCTTTACATATGATCTTGGATCGGAAAAAGGAGACATCGATACCCCAAGTATATCCTGGCAGCTAGCCATTGCCCGCGGGCCCGCCATTGGCCGAGGATCCGACCGCCTAGCAACCCTCCCCCTTTCGAGCAGGTGCAAGAAATAGAGCTCAGGCTCTCCCCACGCGTAACCTGTGGGGAACGAGGCACAATCTCATAGTTCCAGGGAAGAAGAGAACCCCATATACGATCCTTTCGTTATTCCAAGAGGCGAAGAGCGGAACAAATCTATTGGAAAAGAAGGGGGGAGGGCGAAGGGAGGACAGGGAGAGCGATAGCAAGGGATCTGGAGGAATGATTGCGGCCGGAAGAAGGGCTCCTCGAGTGAGGGGAGGGCGAAACAGAGGCCCACATTGGACAAGGGAAGATCACTCATCTAATCCTCTTACCGGAAATGGCAATTGGAAAGGATCGCGCAAATAAGGACGCGCTCGGGAAAACAGCGGTCAACCCTTCGACCCTTCCTAATAGAACGCTGTGAGCGGCAGGGCAGGCATGGAGACAACCGGCAGCGGATGGGGCAGAGGGGCGAGCTAGACGTGGCTTGTTTGTGAGTGCAGGGGCATGGGGCAGCAGGCAGGCAGACGGGGCACGGTGAGTGCGAGCGGGAGGCCAGATGGAGGATAGTAGCACGGTGTTGGGGCTAAAAACCAGACGCGAAACTCGGCCAAGCACTGAAAAAGAATGGCTACTCGCTTGTGGGGTGGGTCTCGAAGAGCCTTGCCACCCGCCCAAAAGCTGGGTGAGCGCGCCCAATCAGCAGTCAGACAGGGGGAGTTTTTTTTTACCGTCAGCGCCGAGCAGGGGAAAAAGTTCCAGCGCGATCAGGGAAAATTTAAAAAAAAACCACAAGTGTGTGCCTTGGGCCAATAAGTGTTCGCCCGAGGTATAATCACACCGCCCGGGCGTGTAGATGGGTAGATGTAAGGGATTGTGAGATCACTACTATAGTTATATGATATCGAGATAGGTTCGATATAATAGAGGATGATAAAGACACTCACACAACACCACACACACACACACACACCCACACACACACACCAACACCACAAGACACACACACACCACACACACACACCACAACACGAAACACCAACACCCACACAACCACACACATAACGACTATAAGGTTATGGTGGGTAAAAAAAAGTGAGCAGTAAACCCCCACATAAAGCATAAAGCAACTGTAAACATTCCTGTACATTCCTGCAAATGGAGCCACCGTGCAACTTTATTTACCGTCATCAAGACCCAGATGCTCACATTACCCACGCATAACCATAGGGTCCCCCCGGTATGTGGTGTTATGTATTACCTACTCTTATCTACAGATCGTTGAGCAAATGTCATCAAGCCAGACCCACACTGTGAGACCCCATACCAGGTTGAGTAACATGTCTGTAGAGTGGGTTTAACTGACTATCTGCATCTCCCAAGTCCTTGCTTAAAACTGTGTTTATAGCAGCATGCATTGAATTAAGGGTTTCCTCATGGTAATGAGTGTAGCAGAGAAAAAGTGGCACGAACATGTCGTGGTCATTTGCATGTCATTTCCCAGAATCCCTTGCTGCAGTGGAAGTGCTGTTTGCTGGGTGATAATGGAAAGACAGGGTTTGCAGACCTGCTCTACAGACATGCAAATGATATACAGGAATATTTACAGTTGCTATATATATATAATATATATATATATATCTATATATGTGTGTGTGTGTGTATACATGTAGAGGATACAGATTGCGTAACTGTTAGCCAAGCTTCAATAATCAAAAAATAAATAGATGTACCGTTCTGGGCTATGAAATGCTTTTATTTGTGCGAGCTTTCGAGATACACTGATCCTTCTCGGGCGTATCCCCCATACAATGAAGAAGCAAAGCAAAAGCTATACTATAAACATGTGTCTATTGGAATGTTATCTGTACAAATATATGTGCACACCATAATATATATATACATAATACATACACACATATTATATATTATTATATATTATTTTTTTTTAAAATGGAGGTATTGTTATACATTTTCCAATTTCACTTTACTGTTGGTTAAATAATGAATATGTAGATTACTAACCTTGTATGCCTACATTGATAAGTGCTCATTTTTGCGTTATATAAATTGTGCATATTTGATCAGCACAAGACTTTTGTTGACTACGAAGATGTTAATGTAATACAAGCTATCTCCACCTGTTATTAATTGAGGCCAATTAACTGGATTGCTTTATTTATATACTAATGATATTACATCATAAAGATCCATCCCTGATGAAATCACATAACAGGTGAAAGAAAGCGCTAAGGTATGTTTGCGTGTTTTAATGTGGGCACTCCCTTTGCTCTGGACTTGTAAGACGCCATAGGCAGCAATTTCCAGCTCAAGCGTACACAGTTCTGCCCGGAACTAGATGCACGCTAGTTTTTTCCCGCAGGACAATTTGAACAACAGTGTCGCTTCCTGAGATCCTGCTGACGGTGACCCAGAGGAGCAAGCGACCACATGCGGTGAAGATACCGAGTGAGCGGTAGCTGAATCCTGTCTGGTGCATTGAGTACCTCATAAACGCTGTTTTTACTTTGTTGTTGGGAGGTTAGCATTTTGTTGGTTTTTAGGGATAATAAATGTGTATTTTTGGATATTTTTTATATTGCACTAGGATTGGGCGCTTTCTTTTTGTGTTTTATATATATAGATAATACTATAGAATCTATATAATATAGAATCATAATATATATATAATATATATATATATATATATATATTATACAACCCACTCCGTTATAGCACGGTCCCTCAGGGGCCACCCGATCCGACCGTGCTATTACCGGGTGGTCGCGGTTAATTTTTTTTAAATACTGGCACCCACGCGCACCTGATAACACGGGTACCACCGGCCGACTTCTTAGCTTTGCCGTTAGCCGGCTTTCTTTATAGTTCCCGCCTTTTTTCCAAACAGTATCCTTGTCCTTATAGACCCTTCTATTCCCTTCCTCGGATCTCACTCCACATTTTCCCATCTAGGTCGATCATGTTTCCTCAGTAGTATCCACTGAATTTCACTAACTATATCTGCCTCCCGTACTCCATTGGCCCCTGTCACCGCACGCACCCACTTCTAGCGTGACCTTTGCATTCCCTAGAAGAAGTTTTTTTCGCTCCCCTGGCTATCCCCAGTTCCCTAATTACCGCGATATCCCATTCGTTCTATATCCTCTCCTCATAACCCTATGTGCTGCCCGTTCATTCTTTCGTCGTTCTGTCCGTGCCTTACTACTTTCCTTTCCCTGAAACGTGGACTCTGCTTCGTGACTCCCTCCGTCCACCCCACCCTATGCTTCTCGCGATTATTTCCAGCTGCCACTTAGCATGCGATTCTCAGATCCTAATTCAACCGACCACGTCCTTTGAGCAAGTGGCAAGTCGCGGCTCGTACCACGGCCCTTCGCGGGCCGTTCCTAGCCCGGGTACGACGGCTTTAAAGCCAGGGTACCCGCAGCTAACGGCGGGGACAGAGGTAGCACGATGTTCAGTACAGCCTGAGTAATTACAAAACTGCCACCTCTATCGATAGTCAGGCTCCCTTCTTTGCCTGGTCAGTGAGGAGATGAGAGTAGACAGGTACGATCATAGAAAGATGAAAGATGTGTATAGCGAATAATCTGGTGAGGATGCAACGAAGATCTATGAGTGGTAGAAACGGGAGAAGGGTATGAAGGGAAGGGTCGCTAGTATAAGCATTTCAAACCACAGACTCTGCGCCTGATCAAGAGGAGGGAGGGGAAGAGGTGCCGGAAGCCCTACATCGTCCCCAGCAGCCACCATAAACTTCCCATAGCAGCCTCACTTCCCCAGTAGTCCCAACCGATCCCCCCCCACCAGCACGCTCCGATCAACCCCCCTGCAAGGCCCGCTCCAAGCAACCCCCCCAGTCTGCCCCGCTCCAAGCAACCCCCCAGCCAGCCCCACTCCGCCCGGCAGCTCCGCTCGACCCCCCCGCCAGACCCGCTCCAAGCAACCCCACCAGCCAGCTTAGCTCCGCTCCGACACCCCCTCCTCCCGATGCCAGCTCCGCTCGAACTCAGCAGCCGATCACCAAAATATAGGGAGGGGGAGTGGGAGGTGAAGAGGGGGGCCGCTGGGTGCAGAGGGTGTGGGGGCTAGTGTGGTGGCAGTGTGGTGGCTGGTGTCGTGAGGCCTGTGTGGCAGTGGTCATGTGGTGCAGTTTGGCCGTGTGCCAGTGAGTGTGGGCAGTGATGCAGTTGTGGGGATGTGTGCAGTGTGCGTGAAGGCGTGATGCTGTGAGAGTGTGCTGTGAGAGTGTGCTGTGTGTGCTGGTGCTGTGAGTGTGTGCAGTGTGCAGTGTGCAGTGTGCAGTGTGCAAAAATAATATAATTTTTTTTTAATTCGGGGTCCATGCTGAAACAGCGTTTATAAGCGATCCGCGTTATGCGGATCGCACTATAACGGGGATGAGCTGTATATATACACACACACATATATCGACAAAAACAAAACAAAAGCGCAAGCTCCATCCCACGTAACGAATAAAAATTGGTACATTTATTTAAAAAACAGCAACCCATAAGATGGCCCTTACAGGATTTTAAACAGAACCATTCGTGGGAAGAGAAATCTCTAATTGTGGTCATCTGCGATGGGTAGGTGGAGTCCCCATAGGCGAGTTAGTTGTAGAGAGCCCAAAGCCACACGAACTCCATTACCGAGTTTGCAGCAAGTTGAAAAGGCTTTAATTGCTTCACGCCCTTCGCTCCCTCAGAGCAGAGTACTGGCTCTTGAAAATGCCACCAGCCAGAGTGCAAGGACGCCAGGAACATATGCCAGTAACACGAACACATACGCGGATGACGTCACAGACCTACGCGTGTTCGTCACACACAACACCACCCACACAATATACACCCCTCATCTCCCCTATTTCTGGGATCCCCCTCTTTCTCGTTCCCCACGAGGAGGGAGGGACAGGGATGGGGGGGGGGGGACGGTGGAGAGGAGGGGAGGGGGGACAGTGGGGGAGGGGGGGGGCAGTGGACAGGAGGGGGTGGACGAGGGGGGGGGCAGTGGACAGGACAGGACAGGAGGGGGGCAGTGGAAGGAGGACAGGAGGGGGGCAGTGAAGAGGACAGGAGGGGGGGAAGGGGAAGGAAGGTCGGGACAGTGGAGAGGGGACAGGGCGGGGGTGGAGAGTGGACAGGGGGAGGGGAGGGACAGTGGACATGGGGGGGAGGAGGGGGGAGGACAGTGGATAGGAGGGGGGGGGGGAGGGCGGACACGGGAGTGGACAGGAGTACCACCCTTACCGCACGATTTCAACTGTGCACCCTCTTAGCCTATAATAAATATAGCCTTCTCTGACGTTGACCCTGACCTGCCTTTACTCATTTAGCAGCCACCAAAAATGGAAACACACAACCTTTTATACCACCCCCCATTTTAAAAACAACCACCCTCCCATTCGACTTCCACACCCCTCCCTTACCTTCCCCTCCGCCTTCCCCTAGGGGAGCATGGCAGTGCGGCGCCTCAAAAGACGGGACAACAGCATGGCGGGCCATCAGGACCCTTCGAGAGAGTGGCCACGGGGGGAGGGGAGAGCAGCCTCTTCCGATCGACGCCAGAGGCGTGCACAGTTTAAATCGTGGGTAAGGGTGAGAGATTGTGGTGGTGGAGTCGGAGCGCCATTTTAATATTGTGGCGGCTCACCCCCTCACCCGCAGCTACCTTCCCCTCGGCGCGCTCTTCCCCCTCAACAGGGGGAGCAGGCAGCAGTGGCGGCCGCAGACATGCCCTTCCTGGGAGATGGCCAGCGGGGGGAGGGGCAGCCAGAGAGCGCCTCTTGATCGCCGACCAGAGGGGTGCACAGTTTACTCGTTGCTGTAAGGGTGATGACCATGGTGGCGTAGTGCGGAGCGCCCTTTTAAATATTGTGGCGTCCGCCAGGATGGAGGGTAGTGGCGGAGTGCCATTTTAATATTGTGAGCCGTGGACTATAGGGGGGAAGGTGAGCCGAGGGGAAGTAGGAACGGTCACAGTAAGGGGGAGAGGGGACCGGGCGATGGGGGGGCAGGGGAGGCGAGGGAGAGAGGGGGGGCAGGGGGGGCGGGGGGGAGGGGGGGGAGAAAGAGGGGAGTGAGATGGGGGAGGGCGGGGAGGGAGGGGGGGGAGGAGGGGTAGAGAGCGGGGGTGGAGGGGGGGGTGAATTGGGTGAGGGGGAGGGAGCGCGGGGAGGTAGAGCTGTGGGTGAGGTAGTGAGTGTGAGGGGTGAGAGTCATGTGGAGTATGTGTGGGGGTGTGTGTCACAGTGGAGTAGGGGTGTCTGTGATGTCAGCCAACTGGGCCAAGAGAGAGTCGGGGGGAGGCGGGCATGGGCGGGCGGACCCACGGACCAATCAGATTACCTAACTTACGAACAATCTCACAAATTTCAATTTTAGATATAATATATAGTATATATATATATAAGATATATAAGTATATATATGCAAATACAACTGTGATGCTCATGGCATGTCTTAGGCAAGCGTCTGCAAACCCGCCTTTCCCCATCATCACACCAGCATACAGCACTTCACTGCAGCCAAGGGATTCTGGGAAAGAATGCAATGAGCAACAGTGTCACTTTTGTCACTTTGTGTGCTCATTGCATGTATTTCCAAGATCCCTTGCTGCGTGGAAGTGCTGTATGCTGGGTGTATGATGGGGAAAGGCAGGGTTGCAGACCTGCTCTAAGACATTGCACTGAGCATACAGTTGTATTTGCATATTTGCTTTCCGGTGGAGGGGTTTTGTCACTGGTTTTACTCACCAGAACGTTAACTGCAGAGTGAGGAGGAGAGAGGAGAGATACAGAGATAGAGAGAGAGGACAGAGAGAGAGAGAACAGGAGTGAGAGCGAGAGTATACAGAGACGACAGAGAGAGAAGACAGAGAGAGCGACAAGCGAGAGAGAGAAAGTAGAGCACAGAAGATGACCGAGAGAGAGAGCAAAGAGAGAAGAGAGCGTTAGAGAGAGAGAGAGAGAGAGGCAGAGAGATTTCAGAGGATGCGAGGAGAGATATATATATATAGATACTATATATAATATATCTATATATATATATAATTATATATATACTATATATAATATATACAGGAAATTTGTTACCCCGGTTTAAGGACACTCACTTTAAGTACACTCGCGAGTAAGGACATATCGCCCAATAGGCAAATGGCAGGTTGCGCATGCGCCTGTCAGCACGTCATGAACAGCAATACCAGCTCCCTACCTGTACCGAAGCTGTGCACAAGCTGGGAGACTATAGAGCCTGTTACAAATGTGTTATTTACATCAGTTATGCACGTATATGATGATTGCAGTACAGTAGATGCATCGATAAGTGGGGAAAAAGGTTGTGCTTCACTTCAAGTACATTTTCGCTTTACATACATGCTCCAGTCCCATTGCGTACGTTAATGCGGGGCATGCCTATATATATATATATATAAACAACTACGACGCCACGCATTCGCACGAGGAGGCCGCATCGAGCGCGAAATATCATTGCGGCCATTTGAATACAGGAGGCAGTCTCTGGGACTTCAAACAGACGGATTTTAATTCTCTGGAAGCACCTCTGGATCCCTGCAACAGTTATATCGTCCTTACAGCCCTGAGGGAGCTTCGAATTGTGGACTACTGACACAGAGCAACCGGATGGTGGTGATATAATTCACAAATTGCCTGAATTGTTTTTACCCTTGTGAGTGCATTTCCTCCCCCCCGCCCTCCTTCCTTTTATACCATTAAATGTACAATTTTACGCTATGAGGCGTGCGCTCTCTCTTCTTTTTCTCATATATATATATACACACACACAAAAGACAGGGGTGCCCAATGCTACTTCCTGATGCACATATTGCCATTCAGGGATACTCCATTTCTAGGAGAGAGAGGTCAAAGAGGAGGAGGGGTGTTATTTTATATTGCAGACACCTTACAATTTACACTGTTAAATTGCCCCCCCAGCCCACCCTCTTTTGAAATCCTAGTTGGCAGAATATGCCTCCTCTTTTCTAAGCCCATCTTGCTTGCTGGCATCTACCGCCCCCCTAAAGCCTCTCTACAATCTCTGACTGATATCACCCAGCTTCTTGGCTCCATTTCCTCTCTGAATGAGAAGAGTGAGCTGCTAGTTCTTGGGGATTTTAACTTCATTTGGCTTGACCCTAAAAACCACAAAATCCAGATACAAATCAAATCGCTTAACCTATCGCAACTCATTTCCCAACCCACACTGACAAACCTGAAATCGCACAACCATTCCTTGCTTGACTGGATTTTCTCCTCAAATCCCAGCAGAATCCAATCCTCTGGCATCCTTCCTGACATTTTCAGTGACCATGCAATAGTGTACTGTGTAAGGAAAATTAAACCGCCCCAATCAAGCCCTAAAGTTCTCCTCACTAGAACATTTAGAGTCTTTAACCCACAACAGTTTCTGGAAGACCTTACCAACTGCCCTTGGCACAGAATCGATTTTAATTCCCGACCCTGATTCTGCGCTCGACTATTTCCAGTCCGAGTTGTTAAAACTCTGTGATACCCATGCTCCACTACGCAGAATAAGGGTACGGGGTGCCCACCTTCCATGGGTTACACCTGACCTTATAGCACTCTACCAGTTCAGCGATGCCTTGTGGAAAAGCCACAAAGTAACTGGTACTACCAAGGATCTCAATCACTACAGATGCCTGCGGAACATGTGCACAAGGCATGCAAAAGCACAATATTACTCTGACAATCTCCTCCAGAATACATCAAACCCAGTTAACTTCTGGAAGGTTATCAACAACATATTCCAGCCTTCTAACCATCAACAGCCAAGTAATATCACTAAGGGTGATATTACTCTGACAAACCCCACCGACATTGCAAATGCATTCAATGATTACTTTGTGTAGTGTGCTACTAACTTATTAGCGAAACGCAACTCAAACCACAAACCTGAATCTCATTCTGGGAGCACCCATATAGCCCCACCCCCTCCCAACACCGCCCACAATTTTCAATTTGGCCCAGTATCCGAAGAGGAGATTACACAAGCGCTCCTCAAATTAAAACTAAGCAGCCAATGTGGACCTGACCTACTACAATCTAGGTTCCTAAGATTTGGTGCCCCAGCAATTGCCAAACCAATTGCTTCCATAGTCAACTGTATCCTGTCTGCAGGCCATATCCCTAAGACCTGGAAACTGCCAGAGTTGTCCCAATCTTCAAAAGTGGGGCCAAAAACACTGTCTCAAACTACAGGCCAATCTCCCTTCTCCCAATCCTATCCAAAGTCATGGAAAAATGTGTCCACTCCCAATTAAGCGATTACTATAACAAGACAAATTTCCCTAGCCAATTCCAATCAGGCTTTCACCCCAAACACTCCACGGTAATTACCCTGCTAAAAGTTTGCAATGAAATCCAGTGTGGAAGGGAACGAGGTCAACTCACTGGTGCAATATTCCTAGATTTTGCAAAGGCTTTTGATACTGTTGATCATGCTATCCTGCTTAACAAACTCCAGAGCTCTGGAATAGGGAAGCATGCTTTAAACTGGTTTCAGTCCTACCTATTAGGTAGATCCCAACATTTGTCATCTCAGGCTCTAAATCCAACCCCCTGGATATCACCTGTGGCGTCCCGCAAGGCTCTGTTCTGGGTCCCCTACTCTTCTCAGTGTTCATCAATGATCTTCCCACAGCTTGTAAGGAAGCCTCAATACACATATATACAGATGACACAATCCTATATGCACACAGCCATAGCCTCTCTGACCTTGAACACATACTTCAGTCTGACTTTTTGAGACTCGAAAACTGGATTTCCCAAAATAAACTGTTTTTAAACACTGACAAGACTGTAACAATGGTATTTGGGACCAATACTACATTTTTAAAGCTTCCAGTGACTAAGCTCTAGATCAGAACCAACGCTAACACCATCCTAACTCCTGTTACTAGTTTTAAATACTTGGGCATATGGTTTGACTCCCACTTAACATTCGGGATGCACATTGATACCCTGACATCCAAAACCTGTGCCAAACTAGGTGTACTTTACAGGAACAAATCCTCCCTAAGCCTGCTGGTCAGAAAGCATATTGCACAGCAGATGCTAATACCAATTATCGACTATGGAGACATAGTATATGGCACGGCACCCCAAACCCACCTTAGCAAACTTGATACCCTCTACAATTCAATTTGTCATTTCGTTCTCCAATGCAACTACAACACACACCATTGCGAAATGCTCAAAGAACTAGATTGGTCATCACTCGAGTCTAGGAGCAAAATTCACCTTTCCTCTCTTGCCTTCAAATACTTTCTGGGCAAGCTACCCACCTATCTGATCAAGCTCCTCACCCCTACCACATGCAGCACTTATCATCTGAAATCTGACTCCAAAAGACTGTTTATGGTCCCAAGGCTCAACAAAGTATCCGGCCGCTCCTCCTTCTCTTACCGTGCACCCCACAACTGGAACAACCTACCGGAGACTCTCACATCCACTGCCAGTTTAAGTTCTTTCAAAACTAAGGCTGTCTCACATTTTAATCTGGTCTGTAACTGTTACATAAGCCAATAATATACATCTTCTCTAACTGTGCATGCAATGTATTGTATATAATGTATACCCTGTTCATTTATGTAACTGTATTTGTAACCATGTATTATTTGTCATATTAACTATGCCCAGGACATACTTGAAAACGAGAGGTAACTCTCAATGTATTACTTCCTGGTAAAACATTTTATTAATAAATAAATAAATAATTGACAAAACATATAGAGAAATAAGTATGAAGTTTAAATACTTTAATAATATTTATTTGGCTATTTAGTTAAACCCTTTGGCCAAAGCGTCATAAGCCTGCATACCAAACGTCAAGGTATAACCAAATTAATGCAGGTCCTAACACTAAAATGCATTGGCCTCGCTCAGTAGCACTCCTTGAAACACACACACACACACACACACACACACACACACACACACACACACACACACCACACACACCAACACACACCACACACACACACACACATTAGTGCAGACATATTAAGAAGTGTAGATTTGGAGTGTATTCCCAACCAAGGTTTTGTTAAAATGCCAATTTTTAAGTATTGTATATCTTTAAATAAGTGCCCCTCTTTAATAGGTTAGAAAAACTGTTTCAAATGTAGAAATGTATATATTTGATGAAACCTGCAAAGTTTCTTTAAGTAAGCTTGAATTTCCATTTGCTCAATTTGTGCCAGTTCAGCACAAAGGTGGTTAAGTATGACAAACAGAAGCTAACAAACTAATTCTACTTTATTATAGCTATAATCCTTTATGGACAAGGCAAACTGCCAGTTAATCCCCTGTCTGGGTTAAAGGCTGAATGCAATTCATCTCTTCTAACCTATCCTTTATGGATTAACCACTTTTTTATAGACCTTTCTTGCTTCAAAACCAAGTTCTTAGCTGTATAGTAAATGGAGGTTGAAGGGAAATCTGTGGAAACACGAACATTATGGTATTTACTATTTTGTTGCTTTTGTTATTGTTTGGATATCTCCTATTCAATTGGTAAGAAATATATTTTACAAGGCTCAAACAGTATTATATCTTTCTTTTTTCCCATAACGTTTTGTATTAAAGATATAATCCTTTAAGAATAATCTACAATCTTGTCTATGCTATCTTTAACTTGTTTACTTTTAAAGTGTTTACAATTGATTGTCATAAATCATCCAAGCATTAGTTGATTAGCAATAGTTCTTTAGGTTTAAAATGACCAATCTCAAAGAATAGGAAATATTACATTTGTATGAAAGCATGGTATACTGTAGATGGAAAATGTTTCATGAAGTACCTAGTAGTTTACGGTCCTGAGGTTGAAAAATACAATTTTTAAATAACAGATGTAGCAGACTTTATTGCACCTGCACAATGCTGTGAAATCTTGCAATGTTGTTATCTGCGGCTCCATATGTTTCAATGGAGCCACAGTAAATCATGTTAAACATTGCGGCAGTGATAACGGGTGCAACAATTTCTGCTACATATTTATGTTATAACGGTACATATGACACTGACTGCTATTTTAAAGCCTTGCTAGGCTGTAGGCTTTTGGTGAGAGTGAAGAATAAACATACTAAAGTAATTGGATGCTAGTTCAAGTAATGATAGTAATTGAGTTATAATCAAGGAGGTCCAAGAAGATAGAATGGAGTTGAAAAGTAATGCTTGAGTACACGAATAGTATTTGAAATGTTTTGCTGTAATATAGTTGGATACAATTAATTTATTTGACAAAAATAAATCAAGAATTCAACAGATTGCTCCATAACGCATTATTATCATGAAATAATGTGACATTACCGTATTCTAATTAGCACAATAAGGGCTATTATTTTTGGTGAATAACTCAGGGAAAATAGAGCCCATTCTTGTTTTGGTAACTTTTTTTGCCCTGATTTAATGGAGTTTAAGCCTTTGTTTTTTTTATTAAAAGGAATACTAAATATGAAATATCAAGGAGACATTTATATTTTTCTTATATGGAACCATGTTTTAGGAAAACTAATCTGTTTTCTAAATGTGTAAATTCCATATTTGATTTTTACTTAAATGGCACCCAAGTTAAGCATAATTATCATTATTTATTTGATAAAATAGCACAGTTGTTGGTCAGGCTGTTTAACACTGACAGTTATTCCTTTTTTAAAAGACGTATTTTCCCATTCGGGTATCCATTGATAAAATAAATTGAAGGCTGTAATTGAAAATTTGGAAAATGCTAACTTTTAAAACAATAGTTTAATAACTTGGTCAATGCACTTGTCACCAGAAAACATATAAAGATAAAAACAACAAATGCAATGGTCTTTTGGGGTGTTCATAAATGTATTTTGCCACTGACCCCTGACACCCTATTCTAGAATGGATAAATACTGTCATCAACACACATTACTGTGCAAAAGCAATCATGTGCATTGTTTTGCACATGTAGCACAAAGTTATCACAATAAATATCACTGCATAAAATCAATAAATATAACAATATAAAAAACAATATACAAAATCTGTTTTTAAAAAGGGCTAGAGCAGGCTTTTTTGGCAACCAATGAATATAACATTAATATGTAAACTAAGCGCATTCACAGAAAATATATTTGTTAGTTTAGTGTTGGTGGTAGTTCCCAAGCAAAGTTTAAAAAAAAAAAAATGTGTGCTACTGTAGGTCATCAATACGTAATACACTGGGGTGAAAAAAACCTTACTTAAGCAACACAGGACAAATTTGTTGTCTTTATTTTCTGTAGCCAAACTTTATTTTATGATAAGTGATAATAGAAATATGGCATTTGTCGATCAATAATATATAGTAACTATACATGTGAAGGCTTATTCTTATGATATAATACACAGGGTACAGTTTCTACTTACATTGACCCACAGTAGATATTGTTTGTGTATTTGGGATTTTTAAAATCTTTTTCCAGATTATAGAAGGTGTAAGGCACATTCAGGAGGGATGTAGCACTACAGTTTGTAATATTTATATTGTTTATCAGTCTACCTGCACTGCAAAAGGCCTCAGGTGGTGCATCTTTTGTGAGCACTCTAAGTGCTACAACTGCTAATTGCTATTTAAAGTATGTAACACTGTAAATGCATTTTTACATTGGAAGAAAGGAAGCTCCCATAACAATTATTAGCGAATGTACCCTAGTGTCTGTCTTTATGGCCACAGGGACTTTATTACATCAGCAGCTAGGTTGAATAAACATGTGCAAGAAAAGCTCTCTCAGACTGCTGGTTGTCAAGAGGAAATCAGAAATGGATTGTTTAGGAATAATACTACTTTACCTGATACATGAGATTCTTCTTGTTATTAGAAGAGCAGTTAAGAGTTTGTCAGAAAACAAGCGCACAGCATCCAGGTGCTTTAATGTAAGGATATGATGATTCAGAAAAAAATATGCACACATCATTGTAGAAAACATACCGAATTGTATAGATCTGACTTTACCTCTCTACATACAGTGTCGAGATAAATGTTATGAACCCCAATCGTAATGACGGAAATTCCATAGTTTCTTCTTGAATCAAAACCAGTTTATTCTTACTGTAAATATCAAATAGGGTTTATATTAACCAATTCCATGGCTTTTGAAACAAAATTATGTATGAATAAGACAAACAATGAGTAATTAAGAGTCAGGGTATTTGATAAACTAAGTGAACCCCTTGTTTCATCAGCTAAATAAAAGGGGATAATTATAATGGGATGTTTTAAATAATTAGGTAAATCTTTAGAGATAAGTTTTATGAGGCCCCACCATATATAAAGATCAGAAACTTTGCGAGTTTGGTCTTCACCATACAGGTGGGTGGAAAAACATCATGCCACGATCAAAAGAAATCTCGGGGCACCTCAGAAAAGCAGTTATTGATGCTTATCAGTCTAGAAAGGGGTACAAAACCATTTCTGAGGATTTGGGGCTCCACCGAACCACAGGCAGATTGTCTACAAATTGTGAAAGTTCAAGACCACAGTTACTGTACCCAGGAGCGGCCATCCTACCAAAATCTCTCCAAGAATAAATGACAAATCATCCAGGAAGTCACAAAGAACCCCAGAATAACATCCAAGAATCTGCAGGCCACTCTCGCCTTGACTAATGTAAGCACTCATGACTCAACTATCAGATAAAGACTGAATGAGAATGTGTAAATGGAATAATAGGCAGGAGGAAACCCCTACTCTTTAAAAAAGAACATTGCTGCCTGTCTGAAGTTTGCCAAAGAGTACATAGATGATCCTCAAGACTTCTGGAACAATGTTCTCTGGACAGACGAGTCAAAGCTAGAACATTTTGGCCTCAATGAGAACAGTTTTATTATTGGCGAAAACCAAACACAGAACAGAACCTTATTCCAACTGTCAAGCACGGTGGTGGGAGTGTGATGGTTTGGGGCTGCTTTGCTGCCTCTGGACCTGGACAGCTTGCCATCATTGACATTCAGGCGTTGGATAATGCAATCCGGCGTCGAAAAACGGCCCTTAAGGTTGCATTGTAAAGCTTTGGATATGCCATTCGTTGTAAAGTGAAACGTTGGATAATGAGGACTACTGATGCAGCCACGAGTATCCAAACACTTGCCTGGGAAAATCTGGGGCAATACCCCAGTAATGATGCAACATTTCTGTGACATTTCTGCAGACAGACTAATTGCCCATTGGATTAACACAGCGTTGGTCCGTGGCAGTCCCATTCAAACTGAATGAGTGTGCATCAATAGTTCTGACCTCCGTTTGTAGTCACCCCTCTCCCGTGATGCTATGTTAGGCAGATGTCCTTCAGTAGTTGTGCCGGTCCTGGCGGTTGCGTGCAAGCAACTCCTGCGGCTGTAGTGAAGACTTCCACATTCCCTCCGAGCCGCACTTCCTGGATCAGATATCATCAAGCTAAAAATAGCATATGAATGCGGTGGTATCCAAAGCAGCAGCAATGGTTGGCGAAAAAAGAACTAAATTCACCCAGGATCAAAAATAGAAGGCTCTAATGACACAAATCTAGAACAATAGCGTCCATACCTCCCTCCTACGCATTTCACGCAGCTAGTGCGCTTTGTCAGGGAGTAGGGATTATGCATTGAACAAACATATTTAAAAAGAGACAAAAACAAACCATATCTTGATTTTCTTACTCGGCTCTATTTCACATACAATGGGATTCCATCCCTAAAATTGGGATTGGTTGTTTTGTGTCCACACTTTATTAATTGCAGATTGCACACAGATGCAATGAGGCGTTTTTTTGTCTCTTTAAATATATTTGTTCAACTCAGACTTCCTACTCCTTGACAAAGTGCACTAGCTGCGTGAAACGCGTAGGAGGGAGGGATGGACGCTGTTGTTCTAGATTTGCGTCATTAAAGCCTTGTATTTTTGATCCTGGGTGAATTTAGTTCTTTTTTTGCCAACCAGTGCTGCAGCTCCGGATACCACCGCATTCAAATGCTATTTCTTCGAGGGATTGTATATGGGTAGCTCCGTTGGCTGGTACTTACAGTACATTTCATATGCATTGACCCTTGCAGATGTACTTACCAGAACACCCTCCTATTAACTAAGTTCTCCCTACGCTACCCTCCCTCATTGTAAACTCTTCATGGCAGTGACTCCTTTTCTTAGGGTTACTTTTATGTCTGAAGCTCTTATTTCCATCATGTTATATTATTATGTCATGTGTGTGATGGTAGGGGTAGACTTGGCTTCTCTTCAATAAAGGTTAAGCCCGCCATTTACCCTATCTCTCAATGATATGATGTATTTATTTATGTATGTGCAGTTTAAGAATAACATATATAGGACTGGTACAATAAAGTATGTAAAATAGTGATGTACAGCTCTGTTCAAGAGGGTGGACCTCCAGGGTTAGCTCTGTCTTGCAAAAGCAGTGTAACGCTTGTGTGAGCCCACAAACAAGAACTGACCCCGGCACTGAGGTGGGAAGGACTGTGCCACACACCCACAATAGCGGGGGCAAGCCCAGAAGGTGGTTTGTAGCATTGCTGGGTCTGGGTATGTAGAAAGGGTTAATCCAATACTTGCTGGGGTCCGTGGGCTGGAGAGGTAAACGTAGTTGGAGTCCGTAAGCCTGTGGTCTGGGGTTGCAGAGGTACTCATAGTCATTATCTGTATGCCAGGGGTCAAGAGCCAGAGAGAATCCAAATGCAAAGCCAGGTCGGTACACGAGAGGTTAACTGCAGAGAACAAGACAAGACTGGGCTGGACAAGACAGGCACACGCAAAGGCTACACAAGGTTATGTTCAGCAAGGTATGACAGGAAGAGGAAGTTTCTTATAGGAGACAGGAACCAGTAAGAGAAGGGGCGGAGTGGAGGCGGAGCCTCTGCAGATGCAAAGGATAGGCTGCAGGAGACAAGGGCTCACAGCAATCTTAACTCACAGCTGGGGCTCGTTGCGCGATGTCACGCGTGCACGCCGCACGCAGCGGAGGGGCGCGGCGTGACCGAGGGGGCGAAGCTAAGGTCTGTGACCTGGTAGAAGAGGAGCGGGTGCGCACGCACTCTGTAAACAGAGCGGGGGTGCGCGCACCAGCGGGGGGCAGATCGGAGGCAGCAGCCGCTGCAGTACTGTTATGTAGAGAGGAGGAACCGCGCCGCAAGGGACGCAAACCCCGAATCCTCACAGTACCCCCCCTTGAGGATCGAACTCCGGACGATCCATAAATGGCTTGTCTGGGTACCTGGCGTGGAAGCGTCTGAGCAAGCCGGGAGCATGAATCTGGTCACTGGAGACCCAAGAACGTTCTTCAGGACCGAAACCCTTCCAGTGTACAAGGAACTGCACCTTTCCTCTGGAGATTCTTGAGTCAATGACAGAGCGGATTTCGAATTCCTCTTGACCATGCACAAACACAGAAGAAGGGGGGGAAACAACATCAGGATACCTGGAACTCTGTTTGACAGGTTTCAGAAGAGAGACATGGAATACCGATGGTATCTTCATAGAGGGAGGTAAGTCCAGGCGGTACGCCACAGGATTAACCTGTTCCAGGATCTTGAATGGTACCAAGAATCTGGTAGCCAATTTTAAGGTAGGTGTCTTTAATCTGATGTTCTTTGATGAGAGCCATACATTGTCTCCTGTCTTAAACCTGGGCGCCTCTAGACGATATCGATTCGCCTGGGTCTTTTGTCTCCGAACGGATTCCTGGAGAGTTCTCCGAATCTTATTCCATGACTCTTGAAGAGCATTGATTCTGGCATCAGCAGCAGGGACTCCAGAGGTATTAGAAGAAATAGGAAGAGAGTTAGGGTGGTAGCCATAATTGACGAAGAAGGGCGACTCTTGGGTGGATTAGTTTCTAAGGGAGTTATGTGCGAACTCAGCCCATGGTAAGAGATCAGCCCAATTATCTTGTGTATCAGAAACAAAACATCTTAGATATTGTTCTAATGATTGATTTACCCTTTCAGTCTGTCCATTGGTTTGCGGGTGATACTCGGAAGAAAAAAGAAGCGAGATATTGAGTCTTTGAGAAAAAGCTCGCCAAAACTTTGATACAAATTGGGATCCACAGTCGGATACAATTGAAACAGGAACCCCATGTATACGAAAGACTTCTTTGACGTAGATATCAGCTAGAGTTGCAGAGTTAGGAAGGCCCTTGAGGGGTATGAAATGGGCCTGCTTGGAGAACCTATCCACAATGACCAAGATGGTATTCATGCCATTGGAAATGGGCAGCTCCACAATAAAATCCATTGATAAATGGGACCACGGACGTTCAGGAATGGGGAGCGGGCGTAGCAGACCAGAAGGCTTTTTTCGAACTGACTTATTACGAACACAGATGGAACAAGATTAAACAAATTCCTTAATGTCGTTCAACATCTCTGGCCACCAGAAAGTACGTCTGATTAAATCGGTGGTTCTTCTGATCCCAGGGCTACCGGCCGACCTGGAAGCATGACCCCACTCAAGAATTTTTTGACGGAATTTGGTTGTCGCATATAGGCAGCCCTCAGGTACCTCCAGGCCCTCTGGAATCCGGGTTTGAGAGTCCAGAATTTTGTCCAAAATATCGAAGGAATTTACTGCAATGATAAATCTTGAAGGAAGAATAGTCTCAGGAAGGTCGTCGGATCGGTCTTCGGAAATGAATTGACGGGACAAAGCACCGGCCTTCAAATACTTTGTACTAGGAATGTAAGAGATTACATAATTGAATCTTGAGAAAAAGAGAGCCCAGCGAGCTTGACGGGAACCAAGGCGTCGAGCACCTTCAATATACAATAAATTCTTGTGGTCAGTAAGAATAAGGATCGGTTTCTCGGTACCTTCAAGAAGGTGTCTCCACTCTTGGAGTGCAAGTTTGATAGCCAACAGTTCTCTATTACCTACATCATAGCTGATCTCCGCGGGGGAGAATTTCTTGGAAAAGTAGCCGCATGAATGCAGGTGATCTTGAGGAGAATGTCTTTGGGAGAGCACTGCCCCGGCTCCAATATCCGAAGCATCGACCTCCAACGTGAAGGGAAGGGAGGGGTCGGGTGATGCAAAATGGGAGCGGTGGTGAAGGCCATCTTTAAAGACTCAAAAGCAAGACCAGCCTCCGGAGGCCAGGAGGAAGGATCAGCATCTTTCTTGGTCAAAGCGGTAATAGGAGAAACCAGTGTGGAGAATTTATGGATGAACTTACGATAATAATTGGCAAAGCCAAGGAATCGCTGGATGGCTTTAAGCGACGTGGGCTGGGGCCAATCTAATACCGCCTTTAGTTTCTCAGGATCCATGGAAAATCCCTTCTCAGAGATTATATAACCCAGGAAGGAAGTAGAATTTTTATGAAACATACACTTCTCCATCTTGGCATACAGACGATTCTGACGAAGTCGAGAGAGTACTAGCTTGGTATGCTGGATATGTTCAGGCAAGGATTTAGAAAAATTAGTATATCATCAAGGTATACAATGACGAATAAATTGAGAACATCACGAAAAACCTCGTTAACAAACTCCTGAAAGACCGCAGGGGCGTTACAGAGTCCAAACGGCATTACTAGGTACTCATAATGGCCGTCGCGGGTGTTAAAGGACGTTTTCCATTCGTCTCCTTCCTTTATGCGTATCAGGTTGTAGGCACCCCGGAGATCAAGTTTGGAGAAAATGGAGGCACCTTGTAGACGGTCAAACAATTCAGATATGAGTGGTAAAGGGTAACGGTTCTTCTGTGTTATCTTATTCAAGCCTCTATAATCTATGCAGGGGCGAAGAGATCCGTCCTTTTTCTTTACAAAGAAGAACCCTGCCCCAGCAGGAGAGGTGGAGTTCTTAATAAAGCCTTTTTTTAAGTTCTCCTGGATATATTGGGACATGGCTCGGGACTCTGGAAGGGACAGGGGGTAAGACTTGCCTTTAGGCAGAACGGCACCAGGAATCAGATCAATGGGACAATCGAAGGGACGATGTGGAGGAAGAATCTCTGAACGGACCTTGTCGAAAACATCAATAAACTCATGGTAGACTTCTGGAAGGGACCCTTTGGAAGGACCCGCAGTCTCTAAACTGGCAAGAGAGAGTAAAGTGAGAACACAAGGAATGGCACAATGGGTAGACCAACGTATGGGTTGTTTATCAGTCCAGTCAATCACGGGATTGTGCAGTTGTAACCAGGGGAGGCCCAAGGTTACCTGTACAGATGGTGAATGAATGATGTCCAACGAGATTTGTTCCTTGTGTCCATCCTTGGTGGAAAGGGTGAAGATCACGGTCTCCAGGGTGATAAAGGCAGGCTGGAGTGGACGACCGT
The DNA here is from genome assembly GCA_036426205.1 of Ascaphus truei. Lineage (NCBI taxonomy): Eukaryota > Metazoa > Chordata > Amphibia > Anura > Ascaphidae > Ascaphus > Ascaphus truei. The sequence continues at coordinate 2,485 of WSYH01001244.1, read as the reverse complement.
CTATCGCTTCGAGTCCTATGGGAGTGGACTTCCCAAGCAGTGGGATCCGGTGTTTTATTGCCAAATTCTGATCCACGACATTTCCTCCAGACCCAGAGTCGATGAAGGCAAGTGCAGAAATATGAAAGTCCGTACCCTCCATTATGATAGGTAGAAGGATCCTTTTTGGCATATTTTTCTTGGAAGGAGGGCAAGAAGATATGGTATCCAAAGAAACTCCATCATAAATTATAGGCCGCTGGCGTTCTCCCGGACGCGTAGGACAGCGGTACGCCAAATGACCAGCTAGGCCACAATAAAGACATAGCCCCTCGCTTCTCCGGCGCTGCTTTTCTGTAAAGGACAAATAGTGAGTACCCAGCGGCATGGGGTCTGGCGCTTCAGGAACTGGAACAAAAGAAGGAGAGAGAGTAAGAGAGATAGGTATAGGTACCGGCGTACGTGTAGTCCTGCGTTCACTTCGTCTCTCTTGGAGGCGTTGATCCACCCGTATACATGTAGAGATCAGATCCTCAAGGGCAGTGGGTCTTTCACGTGCAGCCAATTGATCTTTCACGGAGTCAGAGAGGCCATGCCAGAAGGCTGCAGTTAAAGCCTCGTTGTTCCAACCGGTTTCCGCGGCAATAGTCCAAAATTCAAGAGCGTACTTCGCAACGGTTCAGTGGACCTGGGTGATATGGAAAAGAGAAGAGGCCGCAGTAGCCTCACGGCCAGGAGTGTCAAAAACCTGCTGAAACCTTTTTTTGAAAGAAATAAACTTCTGCGTGAGTTCAGGCATTAACTCCCAGATAGGAGATGCCCAGGCCAGTGCGTCCCCGGTTAACAATGCAATGATATAAGCCACTTTAGACCTATCGGTAGGGAAGCGAGAAGGGGTTAATTCAAAGTGGATGTCACATTGGATTAGAAAGCCTCGGCATCCTAGGGGTTCAACCTGCATACCGATTGGGTGTCGGAAGTCGTGGTTCCTGGGGTATGTTTCCCAGTAGAGTAGCAGCAGTTGTGGTTTGGCCCACCTCAGGGGGGTCAATGTTTGTTGGGCTGAACATACTGTAACGCTTGCGTGAGCCCACAAAAGAGACCTGACCCCGGCACTGAGGTGGGAAGGACTGTGCCACACACCCACAGTAGCGGGGGCGAGCCCAGAAGGTGGTTTGTAGTGTTGCTGGGTCTGGGTATGTAGAAAGGGTTAATCCAATACTTGCCGGGGTCCGTGGGCTGGAGAGGTACAAGTAATTGGAGTCCGTAAGCCTGTGGTCTAGGGTTGGAGAGGTACTTGTAGTCGTTATCCATATGCCAGGGGTCAAGAGCCAGAGAGAATCCAAATGCAAAGCCAGGTAGATATTGTTCTAATGATTGATTTACCCTTTCAGTCTGTCCATTGGTTTGCGGGTGATACCCGGAAGAAAAAAGAAGCGAGATATTGAGTCTTTGAGAAAAAGCTTGCCAAAACTTGGATACAAATTGGGATCCACGGTCGGATACAATTGAAACCGGAACCCCATGTATACGAAAGACTTCTTTGATGTAGATATCAGCTAGAGTTGCAGAGTTAGGGAGGCTCTTGAGGGGTATGAAATGGGCCTGCTTGGAGAACCTATCCACAATGACCAAGATGGTATTCATGCCATTGGAAATTGGCAGCTAAACAATAAAATCCATTGATAAATGGGACCAGGGACGTTCAGGAATGGGGAGCGGGCGTAGCAGACCAGAAGGCTTTTTTCGAACGGACTTATTACGAGCACCGATGGAACAAGATGAAACAAATTCCTTAATGTCGTTCAACATCTCTGGCCACCAGAAAGTACGTCTGATTAAATCGGTGGTTCTTCTTATCCAAGGGTGACCGGCCGACCAGGAAACATGACCCCACTCAAGAATTTTTTGACGGAATTTGGTTGCCGCATATAGGCAGCCCTCAGGTACCTCCAGGTCCTCTGGAATCCGGGTTTGAGAGTCCAGAATTTTGTCCAAAATATCAAAGGAATTTGCGGCAATGATCAATCTTGAAGGAAGAATAGTCTCTGGAAGGTCGTCGGATCGGTCTTCGGAAAGGAATTGACGGGACAAAGCATCGGCCTTCAAATTCTTTGTACCAGGAATGTAAGAGATTACATAGTTGAATCTTGAGAAGAAAAGAGCCCAGCGAGCTAGACGGGAACCAAGGCGTCGAGCACCTTCAATATACAATAAATTCTTGTGGTCAGTAAGAATAAGGATCGGTTTCTCAGTACCTTCAAGAAGGTGTATCCACTCATGGAGTGCAAGTTTGATAGCCAAAAGTTCTCTATTACCTACATCATAGTTGATCTCCGTGTGACGATAGCTTCCACAGGCTTATTAATATTACACACAAATAATTGGGTTTGAACTGAACGAGGCTTAAGATATAATAAATTGTATTTATTCCTTAGAATAAAGGTGAACACAACAGATAATACAGTAACAAACAAGAAGTACACTTACATTGGGGTTGGGGAAT
>WSYH01012241.1:0-19181 GCA_036426205.1 Ascaphus truei | reverse complement strand
TAACAAGGACTAATTGTAGTATAATGTAATACAATAAATAAACTTATGTCAAAAACGAATGTTGTTCTTACTAGGAATTTATTCAATTTTTATTTTTATTTTTTTTAAAGCGGGTCTGGGGGCAGGGTTGGGGGCGGGACAAGGGCAGGGTTGGGGCGGGACTAGGGCGAGGTTGGGGGCGGGACTAGGTGGCGAGTAGATTTTTTTGTTCGGCGAGTAGATTTTTGGGTGATTTGTCGACCACTGTATATAAATATAAAAAATAAATATATATATGTAACGGGTTTTCCCCCCCCAATCGCAGATTATACTGCGTGAGTGCAGGAAACATATAATGTTACTCAGTGTGGTGCATAACCTGTTGGCTCATAGGAGGACTGAGCTTCCGCCACGGGGAAACCTGGGGCACAATATTAGCCTATACCATACAATGATGCAGTGCCTCCACCTGCGATGGCTCCTGCCAGAGGGGGAGTGGTTCCTCGCAGGACAATACCCAATAATCACATACAACTAAATGTGTAAGAACGAATACCTCTTTACTGATTACTAGAACATATAAGTCAAACATGTAGTAACAGGTGTCCCTCTCTAAAGGTAACCCGACTCAACGTTTCCTCAAGGTTAACTATAACAGACACCACGGTGGGTGTCCACACTTTATGCGTCTCAGCGGACGCTACCATCCCAACACAATAATCCCACCCTCAAGTCCAATGAGTTCCACCCAACGTCTTGCACTCCGAATTCATAGACCAGTGTATATGTATTTGTGTGTGACTGCGCAGCCACTATGTCAAATGATAGGCCTGGTTGGTGCACGTGGGTTGTGGTGTTACCTGCCCGGGCTCCAGCCACGGGTGCTGCTACACCGCAATGGAATCACTGGATGTCCTCCAAAGGTGAGGTGAATTCCAGCGTGGATAATATCACCGCTTCTTCCGTCGTCTGTACTTTAATGATAACCCGGATGATGTCCACAGGCTGCAGTCACTCCGCACGGAGCCTCTGAACTTATACTCTTAAGATCCCTGTGAGCCCAAGCATAGGCCCAAGCCTCTCGGCGGAAAGCGCAGCGTCCGCTGGATTCCTCACTGGCTTCTAGTTAAGGGGCAGGTCCCTAACCTAGGGCCGGTCACTATCTCACTCCGCTAGGGTGGCTCAGGGCTGTCTGGGGCCTAGGGGAGTACTGGCCTAGTGCTCGGAGTCACGGACTCCAGCACCCTACCTCTTACCCCTTGCCGCTCCAGTCGCCGACTGACTACGTAGTTCCTGCGCATGAAATATATCTCTGGTTGCCAACAGAGATCCTCCTTCCCTATTGGCTAGTCCTTCGCGGGCTTTCTGGACCTAAACTGCGCAGACGCGAGCTCCCTGTTGTCCTGGAGTGCTCCTGCTTCTCGCGCATGCGCAACGCCCCTAACAATGGCGGTGCCCTGCTCCGCGAACCGGCGGAACCACCACAACGCGATACCGGCCACAACCCTTAGTGCTACTCGGCTCGCATATTACAGGGGAGAAGGTAATACCACAGGGGACCTGGCTACATATAGATGTAGAGTTATCGGTACCGTGTTAGCCGAGCTTTAATAATAAAAAATTAATAGACGATACTGTTCTGTGGCTAACGAAATGCTTTTATTTCTGCGAGCTTTCGAGGTACATTGATCTCTTCTTCCGGCGATGTTACAATGAATGAAGCCAAAAAAGGGTTTTAACTTTAAAACAGTGCATCCTGGAATGTGATCTGTGATTGAAGTCTATCCCTCCTTCAGTACCATGACCGAAGTTTAATGAGTCACTACTGACATGAGAGAACTCTCTACCCATGAGTGCTAAAGGCCATGTCTATACATACTGCGCTATATATATATAGATATATATATATCTATATATATATCTATATATATATAGATGTATATATAAATACACAGCTGTCTCTTACACATTCAAATATTCCATCCCTATATACCAATGGGGACTGCATAGTATCTACACACACTTTTAGTTATGCCACAGCCTCTTACATTTCCATACCTACCCATACCATTGATATACACTTCCACTCCACACACACCTTTTGTAAAGCGCTGTATACACTGTGGGCTCTTCACCATTTTTATTTACATATACACACACACACACACACACACATACTCTTACATCACTAACATTCAGGGACAATTTAACACCTCAAGTCATAAAACAGCATACTGCACAGGGGGGAGGGATAGACTTCAATCACAGATCACATTCCAGGATGCACTGTTTTAAAGTTAAAACTCTTTTTTGGCTTCATTCATTGTAACATCGCAGGAAGAAGAGATCAGTGTATCTCGAAAGCTCGCAGAAATAAAAATCGTCTATTCGTTTATATATATATGTGTGTGTGTGTGTGTGTGTGTGTTTGGGTGGTAACCAGTTTAGCTATCCACCAAATTAGAAAGGGCTGGCGTAAAGGTTTAGTTATTCTCCAAAGTGGAGAAGGCCTTTATTTTGTTTCTATTTGTATGTTTTTCCATGTTAAAGGATCAGGCGCAATAAAGCCAGGATTTAATTGCACCGTAATTGGTCTCCATTAAATGTACCTCTGCACACATCTCTTACAGCCCTGCAATCTGTAATCCAGCATTTTACAAACTGAATGTAAAAGAAATCATGTAACTTTTTAGGGCCTGATTAAAAATACATTTTTGGCAATGCAGGGAAAGGTAAACAAGTATTTATACCCCCGATAAATAGTGATATGTATGATATTAATTCTCCTGGAACTAAACGAATTGTGGATGTATAAATTCCTACATTGTAAAAGATGACATTTGAAACTGCCTTCCATACAGGTCTAACACTCATAAACACATGTTCCCTGACACTCAGCCGCTCAGCCTGCTACATTCCAAAACAGTCAACATAGCCGACCTTCAGGGGTAGCTCTGCTTTAATTCAAAGGCATTATTAAGCGTGAGAGACACAGGGGCTCCCCAGTGTCTATTTAAGGAAAGGAAGACACAGCAGCATGTGTCACATAAGTGACATGACTGGGATCCGTTTCTACTAACAATGTCCGGAGAATCTCTCCCATCCCAGCACACATAACACAGGAGCAAAATAATATCCTAATTATAACCAGAATAGCCTTTAAAACATGTTCATTGTGAGGTTACTATTTAGTTTATGTAAATGAAAGGTTATTGGAAAGTTAGGTTACCCAGTCTCCGTGTACAGAACTAGGCAACGCCGGAGCCAGCCGCAGATATACAATGAAAAGATTCCAGTTATACAGTATTTATGTATTCGATATATTCAGGGTTACCACCTTCTACCGAAAGTAACCCGGAGATAACATTTTTACATTTACTTCTTACCTTCGGCGGCGGCGGCAGTGGCGTCTCCCGGCGTCCCCTGACATCCCGGCATCTCCTCCTGCAACTGCTGTCAATGTGTCTGCGTGGCGCCAAATGGGACGCTACGTGATGTCAAGTTGCCATGGCAACAGGACGCCTTATGGCACCGATGTCATGTGATGTCCCATTGTCCTGGCAACGCGGCACCATTTGACACAGCGTTGCCATATTGACAGCAGTTGCAGGGGGTAGATGCCGGGAGGATGTCGGATGGATGCCGGGAGACGCCACCACCCGGAGGTTTACAAGGTAAGATACGTGGCGAAAACCCGTGGTCTCCGGGTGAAACCCGAGATATATTAGGTACTCTTTCTTTGCATTCAGGAAACTTTGCTAGGGAGCTGCCTTGTAAAAATACCTCATGGGCTACAAAATGCAAAACGAATGAAGACAAAGGCAAATTAACAACAAACATCGGTTAGAATAAATGTTTAGCAATGTTACATTCACAATGAATGGTGTGTTTTCTTTCATAAACAAGGAGCAGGTATGACTTGTACAATACATCTATTTCCTAGCACACCCAGATATACACATCTGGGTGTTACTATACATGTGTACTAAATAAGTTGTACAATAAAATCTGTGGAAAAATATACTTTTGACCTCACGACCTTGTTGCACCTCTGGAATCGGCATCCTGACAATGTATTTTGAATGCTGCGGATAGAGTTTTTACACCGTGTCCCATGTAAGTGACAGTAATGTTGTGATACAAGTGTTTCATTGGATATTCAAAACAGAAAGAAAACTAGGTAACAACCCACAATTTACACCAGAATTAAAACGAGAATTGTATATTTACCAAAACATGACTTTCTGCATAAAATGACACTTTATATTGCTTTGAACTTCTAACGACTAAAACTCCTTCAGGCTTAGGCAATTCAGAAGAAGAAAGTAACCTCAACTCAGACACCACAGCGGAATGTGACATATTCAGATAATACCACTTTCTATGCACCAATAACCAATAGTCCTTCCTCTCACTAATCATTTATTGTTTAGAGCATTCAGAGCCCACAACAGGCGATACATGGAAGTTGGCGGCTGTAATTATTTGCAGGTGTCCATTATAAACAGAAGAATGAATGAAAGTAGACAGAAATGTTACAGATTGCTGCCGCTTGTGGTACTTTTGAATTCACCAACATGATACTGGACAGTAGTTCTTCAAACATTTATCCATGCAAAAGAGAGATGTACGGATGCCCTATAATTGCAGAATATAAATATATATATATATATAAATATAAAGGTGCGGTTTTAGTTTAACAAAAGTTTTAAACTTTAGCAATTTTCTTAAGCATTGTACACATTCGCAAATGTCACCTACAGTACGTGTATGTGTGTCTGTACGTGCAATATTTATGTTTGTGTATATACAGTATTTTTGCGTACTGTATGTGAGTGTGTATTTATGTGTGTGTAATGTATGTATTTGTGTGTGTGTGTGTGTTTATGTGTGTGCATGTACAGTATTTGTGTGTACTGTATGTTTGTGTGTATTCTTGTGCATGTACAGTGTGTGTGTGTGTGTGTGTGTGTGTGTGTGTGTGTGTGTGTGTACTCAGTATTTCTGTGTGCCCAGTATTTGTGTCTTTCCTGTCTGCTCTTTTTTGTGGTGTGGTGTGTACCCGTCTTGATGTGTCATATTATTTATGTGTGTGTATTATGTATTTGTGTGTGTGTGTTTTTTGTTACAAGTCACTTTCCTGTCGTGTCATGTAATGTCTTTGCTGTTGTGTGTGGTACGTCACTTTGTACTTTGTGTACTATCTTTAATCATTGTAGTGGAACTAGTCAAGTCTTTGAATGTGTTGTGTGTGGTGTAGTGGTGGTGTGTGTGTGTGTGTGTTGATGTGTGTGTGTGTGATGTTGTGTGCAATGTGCTTGTAGTACCGTCTTTGAGTGTGTGCTAATGTACTGTATTGGGTGTGTGTTTGTAAACTATTTATATATGTGTAATGTATGTATTTGTGTATGTGTGTGTACAGTATTTGTGTGTGGAATGAATGTATTTGTGTGTGTGTGTGTGTGTACAGTATTTGTGTATGGAATGTCTGTGGTGTGTATGTACCAGTATTTGTGTGTACATTATTATCTGTGTGGAATGTATATATTTGTAGAAGGTGGGTGATTTGGTTTGTACAGTATTTATTACGATGTACTGTACTGTCTTTTGTTGTGTGTGGTGTGTGTGTGGTGTTGTGTGTGATGTGTTTGTGTCTGTACAGTATTTTGTGTGTAATGTATGTATTTGTGTGTGTTTACAGTTTTTTGTTGTGTACAGTATTTATGTTGTGGAATGTATGTATTATGTGTGGTGTGTACATATTTGTGTAATGGAATGTATGTGTATGTACAGTATTTCTGTGGGTGGTTGTGTGTGTTGTGTGTGTACAGAATTTATGTGGGTACAGTATTTATGTGTGCAACGTATGTATTTGTGTGTGTGTGTGTGTGTGTGTGTGTGTGTGTGTATGTACATAATTTATGTGGGTACGTATTTATGTGTGTAATGTTCATGTCTTTGTTTGTGTGTATGTATACAGATAACATGTGTGCTTGGTCTGCGTGTGTGTTAACGTATGTATGTAATCTTTATTTGTATAGTGCATCCACGTGGCGCGTTTGCAGTATAACACAAGCGTATAACAGGATATGTGCGATACAACATACACGCATATACACATTAACACAAGCGCGATATACAATAACACCCGCGATAGAACAGGATCTGTGACGATATAAACATAGCACCGCGCGATATTAACGGAACTATGCCCGATAACAGTAACAACCCACGACGATATAAACTAGATAACCACGCGATTACGCAGTAACACACAGCATATAACAGTAACACTGCGGATATACAGTAACACACCGATATACTCATATAACACCGATAAAACACAAACCCGCATATAACATAACAACGACGTATCAGTATATACACCGATATAAAATTGTGCGTATAAACAATAATCACCGCGCTCATATACAGGAATGCCCGATAACAGTAACACACGCGTATAACAGTAACACACGCAAACAAACACAGATCATAAAAGTAAAGCGATATAACAGTCAACACACGCGATAATAACAGTAACACGCGCGATATAACAGTAAAACCCAACCGCGATACATAAAATAACAACAGCCACCACGCGATATAACGTAACACAAATAATGCGATATAACCGTAACACAACTCGATAATACAGTAACACACCGATATAACAGTAACACGCGTATAAATAACATAACACACGCGATATAACAAGTAACACACGCTATATAATAAACAACACGATCAAAAACAACACGTCGCAATATAACAGATAACACACCGATATACAGTAACAACACGCGTATAACAGTAACACGCGCGATCTAACCAGTACCCCGCGATATACAGTACACACGCGATATAACAATATCACTCCACTACTCGCGATATTACAAGGAATAATGCCCGATAACTAAACAGCAACGCGAAAAATAAACTATAACAAACGTGCGACAAATATAAACAAACATAACACAACGCGATATAACAGTAACCCACCAACACGCTATAAAACAGTAACACACGCGATAATAACAGTAACACACGCGATAATAACAGATCACACGCGCGATATAACAGTACACCGCGCTATAACATTAACACAACCGAACAAGATACCAATACGCGCGATATAACAATAACACCACTCGCGATATAACAAGTACACCCTCGTTAACAAACACCGCTATAACACTAAACACCCGATTTATAACAATACCAACACACGCGAATATAACATAAACACAACGCGATATAACAGTAACACACGCGATATAACAATTACCAACACGCGTATAACATAAACCAACGCGATATAACAGTTAACAAACAGAGAGAACACAAGCGATATTAACATAACCACGCGATTAAAACCGTAACACGCGCGCTATCGATATAACATTAACACCTGCGCGATATAACAGTAACACTCTCGATATAACAGTAACCACGCGCGATATAACAATAACACACGCTATATAACGTAACCACGCGATATAACAATAACACGCGAACCACAAGAGGATGAGCTCTATATCACAGTAACCAACGCGTCGATATACAGTAACACTGCTCGTATAGACAGTAACACAGCGCGATATACAGATAAACACCGCGCGATATAAACAGTAACACACGCGCTATAACCGTAACGAAACACGCGCGATATAAGTAACACGCGCGATATAACAGTAACACACGCTATATAACAATAACACCGCTATATCACAGTAACACACGCGCGATATAAAGTAACACGCGCGATATAAAATAACACAAAACGCGTATAACATTACCACAACCGATAATAACAGTAACACACGCGATATAACCATACACAAAACGCACGTATAACATTAACACGCGCATAACAAGAACACACGCGATTAACAGTAAAACACGCCGGTCTCTACTAACAGTAACACAAACGCGATATAACATAACACACTCGATATAACATAACACACGCGAATTATAACATAACAAAAAAACGCGCGATAATCAACAGTAACACGCCGATATAAACAGTAACACATCGGATATAACAGTAACCACTCGAATATAAAACAATACACACCGCTAACGATATAACAGTAACATAACACGCGCGTAATAACAGTAACACACGCTATATAAACCGAAAACAAATAACCACGCGATTGAACATAACACGCTCTGTATAACAGTAACACAACCAATCATAACAGTAACCCACGCATATAACAGTACCCGCGATATAACATTAGCCTCGCGATATAACATAACACGCGCGATATAACAGTAACACGCGCCGATAAACAAAACAGAAAACAACTCACGCGATATACAACAATAACAAACACAAAAAAAGCCCGCGATATAACAGTAACCAAACCGATATAAACAGATACCATACCGCGCGATATACACTGTAACCACACAACCGCCTCGAATAATAACATAACACGCCATATAACAGTACAACGCGCGATATACCTGTAACATCCGATATAACAGTACACGCTCGTATTACAGTAAACACGCGCGATATAACATACACGCGCGATAATACATAACACACCGCGATATAACAATAACACGCGCGATATAACAATAACCGCGCTATATAACAATAACACGCGCGCATATCACAGTAACACACGCGAATAAGTACATAACAACGCGCGATAGAACGTACCCCTACGCGACTAATAACTGTAACACGCGGAATAACGTAACCAAACGCGATAAAAATAAAGATAACAACACGCGCGATATACAGTAACAACGCGCGATAAATAACAGTACAAACGCGCGATATAACATTAACACAGCAAATCGATATAACAGTAACACACTCGATATAACAATTACCGGCGCGATATAGACACAAATACCACCACACGCGACAGATATAGCAATAACCACGCTCGAAATATAACAATACAACCCAGCGATATACCAATCAACACCGCGATATGAAAACATTAACACACAGCGTATAACAGTAAACGCGCGAATATCAAAACACTAACACAAACAGCGATATAAACAGAACCACGCGATATAAACAATACCACACGCATATAACAGTAACCCGCTAATATAACAGTAACCACGCGCGATTACCAGTAACATCACGCGCGATATCACAGTAACACAACGCGCATATAACAGTAAACACAACGCGATATAACATAACACACGCGATAATAACAGTTAACACACGCAATAAAAAACAAATAACACACACACGCGATAATAAACAATAACCACCACGCGATCTAACAGTAACACCGCGATAATAACAGTACACACGCGCTATAACAGAACACGCGCGATTCACAATAACACACCTCGATATAACAATAACACACGCGATATAACAGTAACACACGGATAATCACGTAACACGCAATGCTATCAAAAAACAGTAACACGCGCGAATATAACAGTCAACACACGCGCTATAAAAACATTAAACACGCGCGATATAACATACCACGCGATATAACGTAACACCCGCGATATAACAGTACCCAAAAAAGAACGCGATATAACCAGTAACACACAACAGCTATAATAACAATAACACACGCGATAAACAAATACACACTCGATCTAAACAGTAACACACGCGATAATAAACGTAACACACACGCCTAATACAGTAACAACAACAAGCGCTATATAACAATCACAAACGCGATATAACAAGTCACTCGCGATATAACACAGTGAAACACACGCTATCACTACCACACGCGATATTACAGTACACACTCGATATACAGTAACACCCGCGATATAACAGTAACACAACTCGATATAACATAACACACGCGTCCATACAATAACACACAACGCGATCGAAAGTAAACACCCGATATAACAGTTAACAAAAAAAAACACACGCGCTAATAACAGTAACCCGCGATATACAATAACACGCATCGATCTAAAGTACCACACGCGATAACAATAACACTGCGCGATATAAAATCACACCCTTAACTCTATATACAGGACACTGCGCGATATAACAATAACACGGTCGATATCACGATAACCCACCTATAACCATCACAACCTGCGATATAACAATAACCACGCGATATAACAGTAACACACGCGATTAAAAATAACAACGCGCGAGTATACATTAAAAACACACGCTAATTAAACAATAAACACGCGCGATTAACATAAACATCACGCGATATAACAATAACACACACGCGATATAACAGTAACACACGCGCTATAACAGTAACACGCGCGATATAACAGTAACACACGCGCTATAACAGTAACACACGCGATATAACAGTAATGCACGCTATAACAATAACACGCGCGATATAACAGTAACACGCGCGATATAACAGTAACACGCGCGATATAACAGTAACACGCGCGATATAACAGTAACACGCGCGATATAACAGTAACACACGCGATATAACAGTAACACACGCGATATAACAGTAACACAAGCGATATAACAGTAACACACGCGATATAACAGTAACACACGCGATATAACAGTAACACGCGTGATATAACAGTAACACACGCGATATAACAGTAACACGCGCGATATAACAGTAACACACGCGATATAACAGTAACACACGCGATATAACAGTAACACGCGTGATATAACAGTAACACACGCGATATAACAATAACACGCGCGATATAACAGTAACACGCGCTATAACAATAACACGCGCGATATAACAATAACACACGCGATATAACAATATAACAATAAGCCTCCAGATGGTCCCTGGACTCCCGCCCCTGGCCACGAGTAACAAGGGCGGTCCTTGCTCTTCCCTGACTCCCTATTAGAGTCAGAGGTATGGCTTTCACCCCCACTCCCCGAAGGGAGGGGACAGCAGGGGCCAGAGCCCTGTACACCTCTGTGTGATACCTGTCTCTCTCAAGAGGGAGAGACAACTAATTAAATTTACATGTGCAGCCCCTTAAGTACCAAGGGGGAAGGTCCAAGGTCTGAGCTCCTTATTGGGCAGAACACAGGCCTTAGCCTTCACACATACTGTATACACACATTCATTGCACACGTTACTATTTCTATTAGGAGATGCAAATCCTATCCTCCTGTCAGACACTAACATGAGTCATAGATGTATTACTCTATCCAATCCAAAGTTACCAAATGTAGGCCCGCCCCTGTGTGAGGCAGAATATATTACTTTGCAATTCCTTTGTTAAACTATGTGAGCATATCCCTGGGTATGGCTCGCATCTACTAATTAGTAAAACCAGCTGAAAAATTACTCCATTGCTGATGTTTCAACTTTGTCCTGAATATATTCTTTAACAAGACTACATAAGGTTGTGTGCAGCACAAACTCTTGTTTCCACTTTCTAGTCTCTGGAAAGGAAGGAAATTGAGAATAATTTTAGTACAGACAGCGACTTCAAGAGAAAATGTGAATCCCTGTGCTGAAATATCACATGAATATGACTCAAACATGCAGAAGTGCCTGGTGCAGATAGGAAATTAAAGTCACTTATTTTATATTCTCAGGTGGGGATGAAAGAGTGGATTACCAGCCGCAAGAACATTGAAGAGGATGGGGAAATTAATAAGCTAGGTGAGTTATATGAAAGCTGCAGACCAAGCAATATCCTACAGTACGTGTGTATTTTTAAAATAAATCAGTTCTGTACTATGAGAAAATACTTGTAGCATTTTTTTGAAACCACTGTGAATTACATTTTTAACGTAACAAGCATTTTTTTGTTTCTATAGCAACCATTTACAAAGTCACATTCCCTTCCTCTTCTGAAACAGGCTCATGCACACCCCTTTTTGAGCCCTGCCCTCTCTAGCAGTGCACCAATTGTATCCAGTGACTGCCTGGTCACATGATCTTCCCCACAGAACTTTGCTTCTTTGGTCCTCTTCTGCTGCACTAATGGCCATTTAGTGAACCCCTGAGCCGAATCTTCGCCGATCGATCACAGAAGAATTACTTATAATTGTGTGGATTGTATTGATGCGCATATTAAAGGGGAATAAAATAAAATTAAAAAAAACGCAGTTTGGACTGCAACTTTAAGACCTGAAGTTTACCTTGCTGGTGTCTTTGCTGAAGGACAACGTTAACCCCTTGATGTAACCTGACAAGTGAACGCTTCTCTGTAACACCGTTAACAAGTACGGTCTGGATTCAAGATATTGTCCAAAGCAGACGATTGTACGATTCCAGGTGTATTGAATCAGGGCTTATCTTTCTATTGACTATTTCAATTGTTAGCGCAGTGTTAAAAAGGTAGATTAATCATTAAATAAAAAATATGCCTTGGTCCTCTCTAGGGGGGTCTGGGTATCAAGAAAAATGTGACTTCTTACCTGTAGATTGACACTTAAGGGGTCAAGTACATTAGTTAATGTCTATTGGGAATTGGTGACAAGACCCCATAAAAAGCACCCTGTGAAAATGTATCAGCATCATTTATAACTAGTTTGCTACTTGTGTATCAGTTTGCAATTTGCATAGTGTCAATAGGAGAGATTCTGTAGGAGTTATGCAGTACTTACGCTGTAATGCACTGTATGACATCTCGTTATTCTTTCCGTCCCTTAGCGTTAGCATCCACCACCTACTCTGTATGGAGTTAAACAAAAACTTATGTGGCAAAATCACAAGTAGAAAACAAAAAAGCTACAGTGATACAGAGCCCTCTGTGCTCTGCTTTGATATAAAGATTTCTTCATGTTAACCAACAAGCATCACATAAGAAGCCAATGGCCGCGGTGATCTCTGCCATTTTGTTTATGATTTAGCATTCCTAAGAGCTCTGCTTTTATTCAGCATTTAATCCTGTAGCAGTAAAAATGTACAGCAATGTGGGACTTCTGAGAAGTTTGAGGGTATGTTAAAGGAAAATGAGAATGCCTTTTACTTTATATGATATTCATCACTGGTAGCATCAAATATGCACAAAGCATAAATACTCACATACTCACTGCACACTATCCATCCTTACATAGTCACATGCATGCACACATACTCACTGCACACTATCCATCCTTACATAGTCACATGCATGCACACATACTCCTGTACCTGTGTAAGCCACTGTATCTGTACCTGTATATGCAGCTGCACCTGTACCTGTGTAAGCAGCTGCACCTGTGTAAGCAGCTGTACCTGTACCTGTGTAAGCAGCTGTACCTGTGTAAGCAGCTGCACCTGTGTAAGCAGCTGTACCTGTACCTGTGTAAGCAGTTGTACCTGTACCTGTGTAAGCAGCTGCACCTGTGTAAGCAGCTGCACCTGTGTAAGCAGCTGTACCTGTACCTGTGTAAGCAGCTGTACCTGGTCCTGTGTAAGCAACTGTACCTGTACCTGTGTAAGTAGCTGCACCTGTGTAAGCGCCTGTACCTGTGTAAGCAGCTGCACCTGTATCTGTTTAAGCAGCTGTACCTGTGTAAGCACCTGTACCTGTGTAAGCAGCTGCACCTGTACCTGTAGAGTAGTGGGTAGCTGCTAAAGTAATGAAGCTGCTTACTGTTTATTTTTATTCATACTGTGCATGAGCAGGGGGTCTCCTGAGCTGAACAAAGTTGATTTCGGCCTCGGGGACCCCCTGCTTCCTGAGATACAGGCCCTGGAATAGGGTGTCAGTATCCCTGCAATGTTTAAGGCCACCCAGGTCACCGCAGGTGTCCGGGGGTGTCTGCTGGCCTGAGGTATCAATCCTGAGCATAAAACTAAAAAATTCTATACATTCAAATAAATACACCCCCCTCCCCCCCAATACATACAGTGCAGTAATGGGCAAAATGACTATTATCCAGATATGGATAATAGTGCATTTGCCCATTTAAAATTAAACATAAATTTCACAAGTGTCCCAACTTGCAGGTCCCAGCCTCCCGCTGAGGAGACAGCAAGCCATGAGACAGAGTGCTACCATTGTAACCAGACTGGGCACATGAAGCCTCAGTGCCCCGACCTGCGGTGTCCCAGTTATCCCCCTCAGGGGGCACGCACTCCAGCTGCCAACCCGGTTGCCTACGTGGGACTGGCACTTACAGCAGAGCAGCGTGCAGCCGTCCAGCAAGTCAGGCAGTGGACTCAGATGGTGATTTCTACCTCTTTAACACGCGGCACAGCAGAGGGGCATCGGATTTCAACTGTCAGGTTGCCATCCCACGATGTAAGATACAAAAATTTGCGGCCAGTGACTATTGGAGATTGCCAGGGAGCCGGCCTTATTGACTCCTGTGCCACTGTCACTCTGGTGAGACCTGCCATGGTCAAACCAGAGGATCTGATCCCGGGCATAGGGATGTAGATAACCATGCCAGACGGGAGACCTAGGTCAATCCAGGTCACCCAGGTGTTTCTTGACTGGGGGGCTGGTCAAGGTATGAGGGATGTGGTGTTTTGCCTTGGTTTGGTATTGATGTGATACTCGGTAACTACCTGGGGCACCTCATCTTCTCGTTTGTAGAGGATGCTGCTCCGATAGCAGCCACCGCCAGAAATGCAAGCATGGCACTTGCCCAGGTAGAGGAGCCTTTGGTACCCCTGCCTTTTGAGGATCTCACCATTCCCCTGCATTTGGGACCAACAGATCCAGCAGTTCCTGAGGAATCCAGTAACCCCAGTCTGGGGCAATGCTACCCAGCTACAGGATGGATGTCCTGTGAGAGGCTGTATACCCAGGAGGAGCAGACAGCAGACGTGCAGCAGCTCCAGCCAAAGATTCAGCTAGCAATTTTTAAAGATTTGTCTTTTTGTCCAGGGATCCCCGGTAATTGGCAGGCAATTGGCCTGGTGGGTCCCCTGCAACAAGTTACTCCAGGGCAGCCTGATAGGGTCTGGCCAGGGCACCGGTACCCATGGACAGGGAGACCGGTGAACGTACCTAGGGAGGATGCACTTGTGACCCCAGTCACAAAGAGCCACAGTTGGGCAGTTGCCCAGGTAAAGGTGCAGTTGGCACTGGTGCCCACTAAGGTTGTTTGTGTTCCCCAGCTTATGGAGCCCTCCTCACCGATCATCACCTTTTTACCATTGGAGCCCCCATCCGCAGAGGACCTTTGGAGAGGGCAAGAAACTTCAGCAGGCTGATGGACTGTATTAGCCAGAAATACTTTGTCCTACCTCAAGAACCTCAATTCCTGTCAGGCTCATAAACTGAGATGGTCACTGTACTGGAGCCTTCATCTTGAGGGGGGAGGTGTGACGGTTGGGTTAGCTGGGGGAACTAATAAAGAGAAATCCCAGCTATTTACCCCTAAATCCATGTAATTTGGCCAGCTATGTAAGGCTTATGTAAGCCAAATGTAATTTAATATCTGGGGGAGAACAGGGAATGTATTCGAAGCCTGTATTCTTTATTCCCTGTAAATGCAATCCCCCAGTCAATCAACACTGTTCTGTGATGTTATTTGGGCTAGCTGTAATTCCTGTCTTTTACATAATTACCTTATGTCTGTATTTATGCCTGTGTTAGCAATTCCTCCCAGATTAGATACCTGGTATTGTGTGGTGATGGAATTAACATGCAAGAAAGTAAATGATATATTCTACTATTACTGTCATTTCTATGGAGAAAGACTAAGTAATTCACTCAGTTCAAGCTCTCAATAGAAATAGATCAGAAAAAAGGTAGGGGATTAGTTAAATGGTTCAGTTATCAGGTCTGAGCCCCAGGCACTGTTTCTCTTGGCTGCCTGCCTTGCTCAAGGTTAAAGGATAGCCACCAAGGGGTATAAAAGGAACACGTCTGATCAGTCCATCTGAAGTCCATCTCTGGGAAGGAGTGTGGAGACCATCTTAGAGACACTCCAGGAAGGAGTGTGGAGTTGGACTGTGACCAGCTGGAGGTACATAAGAGGGGCTCCTGTGAGCAGCACACTGATATCATGAAGCAGAGAAGCGGACAGGGTAAACCCATTTGAAGTGGGTCCCTGTACCTAGGAAAGGTATATCTCATTCCCCAGACCCCCGTAAGTGTGTATATTTTTTGTATTTTGTATTCTTGTGTGTATCCGAGGTCTTATCCAAAATAAACCTCATTTTATTTCACTGTCTTGTTTTGCTCTGTGATTGATCCCTTAAAAATAAATGGTGTTAAAAGACCTAGTCTACCGTGACACCCACCTTGCCCCCAACTATCCTGGAAGGCTACCCCACTTACTGATAAAACAAAACTCAGGGATAGCTAAATCACAGGCAGTGCAACAAAAGCAGACTAAATTCTACGTACTTTAGGCTCCTGAGGTATGTCCATCTCCTGTGCCAGGCACATCCTCTGGGCAGCTTGACTTCCTCCTGGCTATCCTCGTTAATGGCCGCAGAGTCCAGACTTTTATTCCCTCTTTTTACAGTCTCTAAATTAATCAGGATCTTTCCATTAGCATCCTTCAATTTACACATCTCTGTGCTGAGAGCGCAGAGCTCATGGCGTGAGAGTTCCAGCTCTGTGATGAGATTGCGAACCTCTTTCTGAGAGATCTCATAGCACTGCTTCCAGTCAGCAATCATTTTGTCAGACTTTCTCTGCTTCTTGTCCATGGCGGCAACAGCAGCATTTTCTGTCTCCAGACTAGCTGCCACATTCTCCAACTCCGTCTACACAAGACGCTTTGTCTTCTCCATAGCCACACACTTAGGGATCGCTCCAGACAGAAACCTCTGTAGCTCAGCCTTGTCTTCTTGCTCTTTATCTAATCATTCACAAAGAAGACAACAGTCATGCCTGGCAGTTTGCAGTGCATTTCCAGCATGGCTCAAGAAATCATCACTCTTTAGTTCCTGGTCCACTTCCCTGGTACTGTTTGTTCAGGGGTTCTTATGGGGTTCTTATGGTAAGAACCAGATAGACGCACCATGTGGGTGCATTGGACCCTGTGCTACCTCGGGGCCCCTGCTGTGGCTCAGGCCCAGGCCATGCTTCTAAGCAGCCTCTGGAGATTCCACCATTCTCCTGATGAACCTGCCAGTCACTCTGGGCTGCAGCACATCCCGGCTCCTTTCTAACACACGATTTCCCGACCTCCCAGTATCATCTTTAAATGTTCCTGCAACTTCCATGTAAGACTTTGATGCATCAGTGGTGCTGAGCACACACTCATTGTTACTGAGCACACACTCATTGTTACTGAGAACACACTCATTCTTACTGAGCACACACTCATTCTTACTGAGAAAACACTCATTGCTACTGAGCACACACTCATTGTTACTGAGCACACACTCATTGTTAAAAGCTTTTGCATCTTTCTTGCGTCCGCATGGCATTGCTGCTGCTGCTGCAGTTGCTTGGCTCGCTGGAACAAATATTCCTCTTGCTGCTGATGATGCTTTTTTTCTGGGGCCACATAGGAGTCATCTTCATCATCATCATAAGGCATGAAGGGACACTGTTCCGTGTGACCGGGCTCTTTACACCATAAACACATCTCGTACTGCTCACTTTCTGGGGCCACATAGGAATGCTCATTCAGGTGTATTCTTCCCACTGATCATGGGAGTTGCTATTGCATAAATATTGTTCTGTTCTGTATTTACAGCTCTACAATCACAGCCGGAAGTCATTTAGGTGTGGCAGACTTTAGTTGCAGAGTTCACACCTCTCGTATTTGTCTCTGTAGCAGTCTCACTCTTGCTGAGCAGCCATTTTAAAAACCCATGTTTTTTGTGTTGCTTTTTTAAACCCACAGCACTTTAGGTGCTGTGCCTTTTATAGTATCTGCATTCTCTGCAATTGTGAAAACTCGGCCACGTTGCATGATGTTTGCTCTCACATTAAAGGCAGGAGGCATAAGGATCTGTTAGCAGGTTTATTCTTAAAGGCATTAAACAAAGCAAAAATCAAACAAAAAGCCTAGCTCCTCTCGGAGCACTAACTACACAGTAACCATATTGCCCCTAACTATCCTGGACAGCTACCCCACTTACTGGTTAAACTAAACTCAGGGATTGCTGAATCACAGGCAGTGCAACACAAGGCAGATTAAATTGTCCTTAATTTAGGCTCCTGAGGTAAGCCCAACTCATGTGCAGGCACATCCTCTGGGCAGCTTGACTTCCTAATGGCTAACCTTGTTCACGACCGCAGGATCCTATAGCTCCCAGGTACACAGTTCTGGGCAGTCCCCACAGACTCTTGACCTGTCCCTGCAGGTTCTGGAACAGGTAGCCTCTGTGACATTCCAGCAGTCTCTCATGGCGTCACCCTGAGCAGCGTGACCCTGCCTCTGCAGGATCTGGAAGTACCGACTGCATGCAAGTCCCTGCCTTTTAAAGAGCTCAAGAGCTAAATACCTTAAGCCTAGGTTGTGGTCTGCTGCCACACTGTAAGGAAGTTAACCCTTCAATCCCTCACAATACTTACATACATACAGAGTTACATACATGCATACATACTGTGCACACATACATATTTACATATATTCATACATAAATATTTACATACTTATGAATCAAATTCCCTCCTATTGTGACCCTTTTAGTCCCAGAACTAAAGAATCCAATCAGGGATTGTCCTGCTCGGCATGTTTAATTTTGGTTTGGATTTCATCTCAGTTGTAGCAGTTAGGTTACTTCATTCATGCCCAGTAAATGTGGGGCATTTGTTTACATTTAAAAAGAATATACAAAACAGTAATTTATATGTCAAAAAAGGTAAATAATTGTTTCAAGTCTGCAATTTCTATTAAATAAATGTATAACAAATACAAACCGGTGCCTCAAAAAAAGTCTAATAAATGCAAATATAAGGTAATATGAAACCCTATAACAGAAAGTGCAGGAGCAGACGTCGGAGGAGAATTTCACTCAAAGATGCTGGGCTGTTTTCACAGTTCCTGAAAGGCTGCGCATGCGTCTCTCACTATCAGCTATAACCTCTGACCCTACGCGTTTCGTGATTGCGTCTCTTCCTCAGGTGTATGTAAATGTAGAATACAAAACAACAGAAGCTCTGCTTAGAATAGACTAGCTGAGAGCCCCGGCGTTGCCCGGGATGTTTGTGGTGTGGGGGTGGCATTTGGGTGGGGAGTGGTCCACGCGGCCCATGGCAGTGTGCGGTGGTACTGCTGCTGTGGCTGTACTGATGGTGATTGTATCGGTGTGCTGATTTGGGAGGGTTTGTTGCTGATGTGGGGGTGCGGATGTGGGTGTGCCGATGGGGAGGTGCGAAGGTGCCAATGTGTGGGTGCT